>JAHHFK020004695.1:0-184018 GCA_024533555.2 Aedes koreicus
AAAATTCCTAGACCAGACCGGGAATCGAACCCAGCCACCTCCAGCATGGTATTGCTTTGTAGCCGCGCCTTTACCGACTGAGCTAAGGAGGTTTTCGAGCTACAAATTATAAATTGAAGTGCTATTCAAAATGCTTACGCCCTTTTTAAAACTGACTCTTGAGTCCAAAAATGTTTTGCATCAGTGGAAAAAAATTACTTTCGTGGGTAAAACGTGTGTACAAATTTTCAATTAAATCGGAGACACTCGAAGTTGGTCGGTAGGTCATTTTGACTGAAAACGCTCTTCTGTGACCGAAATGCTAAACAGTGGTTACTTCGGAAGCAACGTTCCTTCACTAATCAACAGGCTTTCAAACTTGCAAGTGACGCATACCGTCTAGTGAATCGCATGTTATGCGTGTACAATTTGGCTGGCGTAGAGATCCTAAAAGTTTCTGGCGTTTTGTGAATTCTAAGAGGAAATGCTCTGCCATCCTGTCAAATGTATTTCTAGACGAATCACAATCATCTTCAGCTGAAGATTCATGCGTACTGTTTGCCAAGCATTTCACGTCTGTGTTCTCCGCTGGCCTCAAATCTCAAAAAGAAGCTGAAGTGGCAGCTTCCAATTTACCTGCTGATGAATTTGACCTGGACACCTTTTTCATCACTTCGGACATGACCATTGCTGCTTCTAGGAAACTGAAAAGCTCATAATCGCCTGGGCCTGATGGTGTACCGGCTGGTATCTTTTGTCGCTGTGCTGCTTCCTTAGCGAATCCTCGTGGCCAGATCTTCAACGAATCGTTTGAGCAGCAGAATTTTATGCTCGCCGTGTTCAAGAAACGAGATAAAAGAAATGTGAAAAGAATTACCAGTCTATCTGCGGGACTAACTGTCATTCTTACAATACGTTTCAGACAATGATGATGATGATGATGATGATGATGATGATGATGATGATGATGATGATGATGATGATGATGATGATGATGATGATGATGACGTCCATATTTGCGGTACTGAAAAAAGGTGTCGATTTCATACCGCACTGGCAAATTGCTTGCCAAACCAACACCTTTTTTTCCAAATTTTTCGCAAAATATCGATTTCTCTGAATTTGAGACACCCGTTCCACGCTTCACGGTGTTAAACTGTGCCCCTTGAAGTGCCCTGTAGTCCAATTTGACGTACGTTTCGTCATCCGTGATAATGCACATGTAATTTTTGCTCAAAACCTCGTCGTACAGCTTCCGTGCCCGAGTTTTCACGGAATCCGCCTGAATTTGGCTGCGTTTCAGACATTTTTGTTTCCGGTACGTCTTCAGGGAATTTCGCTCCTTTGCGCGTTGGACCATTCCAATCGTCGTTCCACACTGTTTTGCTCAATCTCTGATGGATACCTCCTTTTTTCCTTGAAAAGCTTTGCAAATTTGTTTGTCCAAATTTGGGTTTGACGCACCTGTTTTTCTACCACAAACTGATTTGTATGAGAGCAACCCCTTCAGAGAAGGGAGGTGTCTCGAACCACCATAGAAAAAATACTGCCTACAAAAACCCCCACATGCCAAATCTGGTTCCATTTATTTGATAAGTTCTAGAGTTATGCAGAGATTTGTGTTTCATTTGTAAGGGAGCGTTCAAACTGACGGGATACGGCGTAGTTTGAAGATAAAGGTTTTGTCTATGAAATGCTTCAACACAGAAAGAAAAACGATGGTAGAAAGAGGGTTAAATTAAAGACACACACCTACGTTTTATTTTGCTGAAATTAGACACATTAGCAGACGAAAATATTTGAACCAAACTCATTCCTAAAACAAAAACCAGAAAAGCGCCAGTTCTATTAAATTTTCTTTCATTTACTTGAAAGCGTAGCAAGGCTCGCACCAGGTTCAGCTAGTCTTCCATAAAAGCACCTTACTGTTGGTTTAAAACGGTTCAAATCGACTATTAAGTGAAATTCAAAAACTATTTGTTAGTTAAGTTAGTTCATAAATCTAATTGATTTTTCGTTGATGTAAGCCACTATCACACTTTATGAGTGGCCTAAAAAGCATCCTTACTGTTGGTTCAAATATATTCAAAGTGGCTAAGAAGCAGAGTGTTAAAAACCTGTTTGCTTTCCCACTGTACCAAACCACCGTCATACTTTGTGAGTGGCCTTAATAGTATCCTTGCTGTTTGTTTATGTCGCTACTATTGTTTAAATATATGTTTGTGCATGTCCTTAAAACCAACTAAATGGAGAATAAAAAATTGGACGTATCGTTTACCAAAACGAACCCCGTTGCCAATGCAACCCTTTTATCCAACATGCCTCCAGTGATAGGAAGTGCGGAGGATTCCTCGGCTTGTAATAAAGCGAGTATCATGTCAACACATTCTTACCCTTTCCTTATTTTACCTGCAATCAGGAGAGGCCGGAACCTGTATTGTATTAGTGTTTGGGATCACCAGTTTTTACATATCGATGATGTATGTTAGTCCCAAATATAATCTTTTGGTTCTCAATGTAACTTCACCAGATCAAGCAATACGGAGTAGCAACTTCGGGCGGTCAATTATTCTTATACTATAACTATATATCGATTTTTTTTGGCGCAGGACGTACATACCAGCGCATCGGTTTCAAGCTAGTGGCAAGACACTGAGCAATCCTGAGTAACTCTGAGCAAATATGAGCATCTCTTATTCACTGGATTAATATTGCGATATTGACCACTCCTACCTTTTGTAAAGCTTGGTTTTGACAGTGAAATTTCATAATCAAAACAAGAAAGTTCTCTCGTGAAAGTTTACCGTATCAACGTTGGGGTAATCATCACCCTATTTTAGCAGCTATTCTGATGAACCCACGGAATTTGGGTTCTCTGTGAGTGATGTCAGAATATTCCAAACTACCGTTGAATATGACAGCAATATGGCATTAAAAGATTGCTTGTTCAGAAATGCAAATCTGGGCAAAGATTGGGGCAGATAAATGTTGTACAGGAAATCGATTTTGATCGTTCGAGGCTATCAAGACTCGACTCCGATTTAGCCTCAGTAAAGCGTAAGTATAGGCATAAGGTGAATGTACTACCAACTAAAAATCACTTGGGTACTGCTGGTCGGATGACATTCCCTTTCTAATATAGGCATGAGCTTTTCATAAGACAGAAAGGAAACTTCACACGCAAGTAGTACTCCATTGACCATCAAATACATGTTCAATAGGTTATTTTACTTTTCATCTGCCGGGATACTTCTGTAGTTTAATCTGGAGAGATTAAAGGGTTATTATTTTATTTTAAATTCATTTCTGGAGCTTCTCACAATCGAAGCCAACGTCGAATGGGTTGGGTCAATCAATCCGTTCAATGTGAATATGTGGCATTCCTTTTTTCCAAAAAGAAACCAAGCCGGATCGACCAATCACAAAACTTTAGTTTTCAATATTTGCGATTGGTCGAACAGGATTGGTCTCTTTTTGGAGGTTATTCGTTCGGCAGTCAATCAATTTTATCTGTTTCTTGCCTTCCTACAAGAAAAACAATTAAACAATATTGAACAATTTACTTATCAATTCCTCCTCCAAATACTGCGACTTTCTCGCCTGAAATGTGAGCTTCTTACGATACGATAACAAATAATTTTCCAGTAAACAGTAAACATACTGCTATTATTGGTTGCCAAGGTTGCCACCGCCACAATATTCATATTCAAGCCAGTGATGGAAAGCTGATGCATTCTGAGCAAACGTGAGTTTTATGAGTGAAGTTGTTTTTTTTTTCTTTTCGCAAATATTTTTTAACATTCTCACAACTCTTTATCTTGGGGGGAGAAGAACATCATAGAGTGAGCAAATTTGATGAATCCTGAGTAACTTTGAAGAATAAAGTGACTCACAAGAAAGCTGTCTTGCCCCTTGGTTTCAAGTGCAGTCTCGAGGTATATGAATCACCCCTTAAATCATAACTCCCAACGAATAACGCCTCAAACATTCTTTCAAAATAACATAGCGAATCAGAATCAAAACAAAGATTCTAGTACTGTAACGCAAAAGAATGGGGTACTCTATGGTGAACTTGGGACCAATGGGGTTCTAACCAGGGGGTGCTACTCTATCTCCGATGCTGGATTTTTTTTTGTTTTTTTTTGCGATGGCGAGGAGTAGGGGGAAAGAAGCAAAGAGGAGGAAGAAAAGGAGGAGGGGGGAAGGGGGGGGGAGGGGGAGAGGAAAAAAATCAAGGAGAGAGCGGGGGGGGGGTTTGATCATGGGATGGGGAGGGCCCGGGGGAAACAAAAAGAAGAGGAAAAAGATAACGGGCAGGCAAACCCCGGACCGGACGCACAGCTTGAGGGGGAGTGGGTTGTGGGGGAAACCAAAAAATCCAAAATCAAGTGTAATACTACTCAAAACTAAGTACTCTGATAGGACTACTATTATGGATATAATTATGTTCCCACTTGTAGGTAGTTTTAACTCAATCTTGGGGTGTTGGGCCGTCACTTTGTTTTAGCTGAGAATTCTATCAACAACGGTGCTGTTTGGCGAAAGCAGATTTCGTTTTTGCGTACCGTGCAATTAAAGAAAATTATAAACTCGGGAAGCTACAAAAAAAATAACTGGTAAGTGTAATTATTTCACTTATTCGAGTGCTTATTTTAATTCTTGTCGCATTAGAGGGATAAAATTGTGGACGAACTGCTGCGTTTATGGGTGTGAATAAACTATCAATGGCAACTTCGAGGTGCTGAAGCAACACATTTGCTCGGTGCACAAAATTACCACGAGCAAAAAATCAACCACACCGCTGAAGTGTCCCCAGAGGGAGTCGATCTTCAGTTTTTTTTTTTAAAATAAAGTCCAGGAACAGTTCCTGTCGCATAATCGTCTGAGCGCCATGGAATACGACAACGAAAGCTCTTCCGGATCTGAACTTCCTCCTACCAATTGAATAAGTTCCATGTTCATATCATATCACTTCAATGGAATGTTTTAATGTACCCGAGAATGTACCAATAAATCAAATACATTTGGTGTTATTGGAATTTTTTTTTTTTTTTTATTGAATTTAGTGAAAAAATAGTTTACTAAAGCAAATATTCCTATAATATTTAAAAAAAAAACCACTTTTGGATTATTTTTACTGTCGTTTCGCTTTTAACAAACAGTTAATTTAACTCAGCTTTGAGTCTTTTGGGATACTCTAAAATTGGTTATTTGTTAATAAATTTATTTTGGGTGGGTTTTCTTTTGTGTTAAGATGGGTGAAAATCTCGGGTAATCTGTTAAGGGCCTAAAAGCCATTTGTAAAAGATGACTTTAAGGTTGAACCATTTGGCGAAATTTTTTAACTCTTGGTTAAAATTTGACAGTTCGTTGGTTATTTCCCCTCAAATAGATAAAATTTAACTATGAATACGACCCATTTGAAATTTTGACAGATGCATAGTTATTTGGAATTCGACATGGAGTTTTCATAAGGGCCAATGTCGCAAACGTGAACAATGGTTTCTTCCACAAATTTCTTGAAAATGCTAGCTCACTCAAGTAAACTACCACTTCTATTGTAAAGGGGAACTCCTCTTCTGTACCATCATCGTGATACTACACGCAGAGAAAATTGACCTCTTTGATTTAAAAAATAAAATTATTGAACTGTTTTGTAACTTCAAATATTTTTATTTTTAAATTCAATACTTTATTTTTGTTGTTTCAACAATTCTGATTTTTGTTTCAAAACCAAATGCTAAGAAAAAAAAAATAGTTTCAACAAGCTATATTATTGTGCTCAAAAATAATTTCAATCAATTTAAAAAAAAAATTGCAGATTTAAAAACCAACAACTCCCTAACAATTACTGTTTTACAGTTGTCAATGTATGTGTAGGTTTTCAATATTTCCGAATGCGCCAGTTTCGTAGCCTCAATTTCTACGCTTTAATTAAAAAAGCAAAGCGGACTCGCCGGAGGAAATATTATTTGAAGAGGTCGAGGAAGTTAACGTCGCGCTTGTCGATTTATGGCTTGGTTTTGGACTTTCTTAGCAATCTGTGAGTTGCTTTCCTGGTAAGAAATTGAAAATTTGTAATGAAATGCGAATTTTAATGTCTATTTTCTATTTGCAGAAAATCAGTACACCATTGAAATATTTAAGGTTGTCGAACGGAACGAAAAAGAAATGCATGTACGGGTTAAATTCTTGGGGAGAACGATAGGTATGAATCTAGAAAAATCTATGTTTTTAGATTAACGCTCTTTCATTCAAAATTAAAGGGATATCCATCGTTATCGTCAACAGAATCATTGGACAAGCTCAACTTATCCGCAGCTGGACTGTTTGTCAATTCATTCTTATGTTGAATAAAAATTAAACCAAATCAAAATCATTTGCATTATTTCGAAACAAAACACAATCTGGTTAAATTGACAATTAAAATATTTAAAACAAAAATAAAATTCTTCATGTATAAAATATCAATTATAGCCGCAACATTATTTTTTTTAGTTTCAAAGAAATAAATTGTTGGCAGCAACTGTTTTGTTTTTTGTTTCAAAAAGATTCTGTATTTGAAAAAAAAATTAAATGTGATTAAATGTGATTTAAATTTGAATTACCTTATTCTATTAGCACACCTCATGAAATGTGATTAAACCCAGGTTAAAATCCATTGCATGTAAATAAATTTATTCACAATTGTAAAAACATCTGATGTTTACATCTTTACATTTTGGCACACACGTCCTTTTAACATGTTCGACTAGAAATAGAGCTCGCTGTCAAATCACTTTGGGATCTACAAATAACTATCGAGCTGTCAAAATTAACCATGCTCCAGAGCTGGGTTATTTTCAACCGGAGGGGAAATTACTATCGAACTGTCAAATTTTAACCAAAAGTTAAAAAATTTCGCCAAATGGTTCACAGCCTCCCCGAATAACGGCAGTGGGTGGAGTTATTTCTCTGCTTTATTTATTCCAAACAAGTTATCCGATTTTCTGTAGGTGTTTTTTTGTAGCTATGTAGGTGCATCATAATTACATACAAACCGCCATTGGATGCCGCACCCATTGTCCTTATTCGAAGAAATGGTGTACATTGAAACCTTCTACGAAACACCTTGATGATTAAACAAACCCTATCAAAACATCCCAACACCCTCAAACCATATTTGTTTTACGCCTGCGGTTTTTCAAGTTCATAATCTTCCCTCTCACCAAACAATGCCAGAGAAATGTACAGGATTAAGTCGTTCTAAACTGTCAGTGGATTTTACAGATTTTAAACTTACAATGCACTCGTCGATCATTTCACGTAGTGAAGCAACGAGTGAAAATAACATGCTCAAAAAAAATTTGCGCTATAAATATTTTCGAAAGCTGCTGTCGATCACCATTTACGTAAAATGAAATCAAACATCATGCCGTTCATGTATAGAGACTGTTCCGGAAAATATAAATACACTGTCTTTCTCACAAGAAAAAAACATGTACTGTATATTTTTGATTATTTTATTCTCAAACTTAGTATGTAACAATGTTTCCGTTCCGTTTTCACTTCAGCAGTATAATTTGAAAGCAAAATTATTATATTTTTTTTGTGCTGCCGTGCGCGTAAAATGGAAACATGGCTATAGTAGTAAAGTCTTCAGCTAAGTTTACACTCTACAAAGTAGCTTCTCATTCAATCCCTTTATCTTAATCCCTTGAAAAAGTTAGCAACAGCGCCAAACTAACGGTGAAGTTTCGAACTACAATAGTGTCATCAGAAGATGGCTAATAAAGAAAATAATATTAATTTATGAAGAAAATAATATCATCTGATGATTTATCCTACAGACGGAATATATATATAAATTTAAATGTCTGTCAAACTTCGCCTTTCAACCCTTTTTATACCATGAGAAGGGTGTTTAGGAATCCAAGTAACGCTGAAGTGCTGTTAAACATCGTAGATGGCGCTCGGTAATAATAATGTTACGGGCTGCCTAAGCAGTGTCATTGATGATAAAAATCTGAGAAGCGTAGTATGAAAATTAGTCCGCTATTTTCTTTCGTATACTTTAAACAGTAGTTATCAGTTAATTTCCGGATGAAGCCAAATCAGTACTTTATTTGATAACCAGACGCTTCTGGAGGCACTCGGTGTGGTAAATTTCGCTGTTGATGGTACTCGTTGTGATGTACAGTTTACTCAGTTTACCGCATTGGCATATGGCCTGCCAGAGCAAGTATTTTTTGGCGAATTTGTCCTCTTCCTTCTTCCTTATGTCTTCCGGAACATCAAACCGTGATTTGGCAACGTAGAACTCCAGCCCCGGTATCTGCTTTGCGTCTGCCTTGATGTAGGTTTCGTCATCCATAACCACACACTTCGTTAACCGCTCTCGTTACAGCTTCCTTGCGCGGGATTTGGCCGCCGTATTTTGTTGATCACGCCGGTTCGGTGCCTTGCGGACCTTGAATACACGAAGCCCAGC
The DNA here is from genome assembly GCA_024533555.2 of Aedes koreicus. Taxonomy (NCBI): domain Eukaryota; kingdom Metazoa; phylum Arthropoda; class Insecta; order Diptera; family Culicidae; genus Aedes; species Aedes koreicus. The sequence goes on from JAHHFK020004695.1 coordinate 8,450, forward strand.
TCGTTTCATGGTTTGCTGAACGAACCAGGCGGAACACTTTGCCTTCAGAGCCGCGTCGCGAATCGAAAGGTTCGGATTACACTTGAAATAATCCAACACCTTCCGGGCCTTCACAGGGTCAGCTGTCTTCGATTTTCTTCCACTTCCGACCCGCCGCTCGGTCGTCTGGGACTCCTTAGACGATTTTACCACCCGAGACACAGTTCTATTGGTGGTTGCCCATTTCTTCAACCTGGGTCACGGCAAAACTCGTGGATCACTACCTGCTGACGAGGTTTTGCAAATGGTCAAGGATATGGTCCGGAAATTCGGTATTAAGGATGGAAACATTGTAGCATCAACGACTGACGGAGCTTGAGTGATGACGAAGTTTGGAAGATTGTCGGATTACCTTCATCAGCAGTGTTACAACCATGCGATGCACTTGGGAGTTTGCGATGCCCTGTACAAGGATCAGCCACCGGTACCAATTGAAAATGATTCAGATAGCGAAGATTCGGATAGTGATAACTACGATGATGAAATTGGTTCTTCGGGTAAATATATTGGAATGTTCATGTTCATATTAAAGAAAACAGCTAATTTATTTCAATTATAGACTTGTACACCCCGCGATTTGGAGAGTCTCTTAAACGTATTACAAGAGTCGTGAAATTCTTTCGAAAATCGCCTGTTAAGAATGCACTGCTTCAAGAAAAAATCACGAAAATGTTACATAAACCACTTCAACTGTATGTGGACGTCAAAACCCGTTGGAACTCGACTGAAACGATGCTGGAGCACAGTGATTTCGAGGTTGCAAAAAACCTTCACGAAGCTCTTCAGCCAATCAGACTCGCTTCGGAAGCATTGGGAAGACGAGATTCTACATTGCTGTCTGCGGAAGGCAGCTTGAGTTTCTTGTATTCGAAGCTTAAGAAAAGTTACTCCAAAGTTGGAAACGACCTCTTCGATGCAATCACGAAAAGAATCAACGGACGGCGCCAAAAGGAAATAATAACAGCGCTGAAGTTCCTTCAAGGTCTTCCGTTGTCAACGCATGTGCCAGCAGAACTGGAAAGCTCATCGAAAACGCACATGATTAAGTTCATCAAGGAACTGGAAGTTCGATTGTTGCAAGACTGCCCCAAAGACAGACCGATGATGATGCTGCCGAGTTGAATGCTGGATTGTCCTGTATGCATGACGATTCAGGGTCGACACCATCGAGCATGCGTGAAGAACTGGAATCGGCTATAAAGGAATATGCCAACCCGTCCCAGACTGATTCGGCAATGGTTGATTTTTCAAAAGTAATTGCGAAAGGGCTGTCACGTTTTGAGCTACATGGTAAGTTGAGCCCGAATCTTGAAATCATTTTCGGCGGCTTAAAATCTATCAAACCGACGTCAACCGATAGCGAGCGCATCTTTTCGAACTCCGGAAATATCTGTTCTAAAAAGCGAACCTCACTGTCCGATGAAAGCATTAATAACATTTGCTTCTTGAAGTCGTATTATCAGAGAACGAATTCAAATTGATAAGACCAGTTACTTGATTTGAACCATTGATTTTTTTATTGATGAATAAAACATATTCCTAACCACAAAATTGCGTTTTTAAGCACATTGAAGAATTTACCGGGATCCCGGGATCCCGGGATCTCCCGGGACAAGCAACAAATTTCATCCCGAATCCCGGGACAAGCAAATTGGTCGGGAAATGGAACCTCTACGCTGTTAAAATTACCCAGCTGAAATAACCCAAGACTGAAAAAAGGTGACACCTATTGTGAGACACACTGTAGTTGAACACTTGCTAGGAGAAGTTTAATAAGCCATTTGGTAGTATGTTTCTCGAAAAGTTACACAACTCATCTTTAAACTAAACACAAACTTTCGAGGGATATGGATGTAATGTCGGTCTACGAGCACCAAATTGGGTCTATTCAAGGATGCAACTTCGTCCCATTCGATAGATTTGTTATTAAATGCAGCCTTCGTATGGTTTTTTTTTTCTGATTTTCTGACTCAAGGCGTTGTATTCGCTCTAGCCCAACACAAAATTTCACAAAACAAACTATAATAAAACTGCTTAGAAACACATAAGTGATTCCCACGTATGGTTTATCGGTCATTCGATAGTCAAAACTTTATAGATCACTCTACACTGATTTTGTTCCTTTGTTTTGTGTTAAGATGAGTTATTTAAAAAACATGCAACTGAAACTCAGACATTTTTATTGTATATTTGACAAATAAAAACATTTTTAATACACTTTTCATGCAACAGGCCATGGTTGGGAGCACAGAAAAAAATGTGTTTCTAACATTGGGTCTACGGTTTTCTAGTTAAATCATTGTTATTTTACCTATGTGAACAGTTAGTTTATGACGTGTGACTATTTTCTGTACATCTTTGCTGCATTACTCGCTTTATAGGTTCAATTTAGCTGAATTTAGATCATTCGAAGATCGTGTAGATAATCTGTTCAGCTTAACCAGTTAAGTCATGATGTCTAAAAAATTAAGTAAATCGATGATTACGCGGAAGTGATTAGCAATAAATTGATTAATAACGTTTACTTAGATACGAGATACAAACTTATTCTTCAGGTCTTGTTGCTGCAGCCCAAGTCGTACTATTCTTTTGTAAATATTCAGAGACAAGCTTTCCTCCACTGGTTGACTAATCAACCTTGGGTTTAGACGAACTTCTCTCAATTTTCGAGCATCCTGCCATGGCATTGTCAATCGTTTTCTTCCTCGACCAGCTCTATCAACAATTGACCCAAGCTGCTGGAACTTTTTCCAGATTTTTTGCGTTCCGGGAAGCTTACACTAAATATTTCTGCTACTTTGCAATAAGACATGCCTTTCTGGCTGTCTTTCTCAATCAAATTACGGACTTGCAAGGAGGTTTTCATATTTATTGAAGCTTTTTCCACAGAGAACTCAAAACATCAACCATTCGCTGAAGAATGTTGCAGAACGAATGAGAGTTATTGCTTTGCCTTGTATGTCCACAATAAAGTACACAAAACGCCACCCTGGAGTTGCCACTTCTGGAAGTGCAAATGAACAGATTAATTTGGCAATAACAAAAACAATTTCAACTAGTTAAAAACAAATGCACCCATACATATTGGGGCCCTATAAATTGAAGCAACGAAGCTATGGGCAAATTTATGAAACGAAAATGAGTGTATACTTTATTATTGCCAGTAATGTAGATCCATTATCCCTGTATTTAAGAATACTTACGGCAATCTCTTCCATCATATGATGAAAACTATTCCCTTAACTTGAAATACTTTGAATCAACCCATATTACCTCACACGTTCGGTTGACAGACAATTCCAGCTAAACTATACAGATTCATAAAGAATTCCTTTCAAATAATCCGGGCCGAACTCGATCCGGAGTTTCACACTTACCTTCTCGGAGTTTGGCACTCACACACAAGTGCACAGAGACAGCAACAGCCAGTGGTAAGTTGAGCGCAAACAAACAACACACAAATGTGTGGTTAGGAAAATTTACAAGCCACTGAACGTGGCATAATTGAAATTCCTCTCCACAGAGTTTCAAGCCAAAGAGACCAAATTTAGCCGGTCGGTGATGTGTGAAGTCGTTGAAGACCGTTTGTTGGTTTTGTGGCAAATTGTAATTTTCTTCCAGCCCCGGGCGCAACAAGTGACGCGTCAAGTACCCGACACGTGTATTAATGTGCTCCATCGGAGTTCACAAAAGACTTGGTTGGCTCGAAGATGGAAAGAATTGTTGAGAATTATGCATGATGTGATCTGGTTTACATAGACATGTTGTTTGCCACAGTAAACATGTGGATGCGAATGTAATGGCACACTTAGCACAAAATCATGTGTTGAATCGAGCTGGGTTCTTATTAAGTAACGCTTTTGGGCCAGGCACCAGATGATGTGTTGGAAAAAAGGCATCATATAATATGTAAAACACAACATGTTGATGGTTCAGAGATGATGGCAAGTACCACACCTGCTACAAATAAGAGAATAAAAACATTGTGTTTAGCATACATAACCTCATCTAACATACACGCAAAAAAACCGCTGTTGAAACTAAAGTCTGTCCACGTTAGATTTCGCATAAATAATAGCAGCAAAAAAAGATTTACACATAATTCAATAAAACCGATTATTTATTTCAAAATAATATAGTTATATCTACATTAGAAACAGTTGATTAATCCTTCTTTTTGAAAAATTCTCGAACTTTCTGTAGTATATCCGTCATCAGGTTCCATACGGTATTTATTTATTGATATAATTCCAACTGACTTAACATCTTATTGGAATGTAATGGGGAAAAGCCATGTGGCGTAAAAGCCTCCTATTTCTAAATCGTACACTACAGAAATCAACATGAATAGAAGGAATACAAAGCAAGCAAAACAAAATTAATTCTAGTACACACACAAAACTTGTCAGTAATACTTAAATAACCTATCGTGATGGAATCAGTCGTCTAGTATCTTCGCCATTAATGCCAGTACGTAGTAAATGCCACCATTTCTGAACTAGCGGCTCTCCATCCAACTACGCTGAATCCGGTGACGGAAGGTCTCAGCGGAACAGTTGACGTCAAACAGAGCGTAGAGTTCATTGAAGCGCGATGACATGAATCGAATTGGATCGTGTTGGCCGTAGTTTGCAGCACGAGTTCCGAGCTGTAGAAAATTTCTTGTTCTCAGAACTCGTTCGGGAGCGTAGATAAAGAGTTCGGCCAGAATTCCGGGAGAGTCAGTTTCACCTAGTAGCACTTTTGCTGCGAAAACTGCTTGCATGACTGTACGCCTATGCTCCAATGTTTCAATTCCCAAGAGTGAGCAACGATCTAAGTTACTTGACACACCAAGTTTGTCTAACTTTGCCAAAAGTATAGTATGGTCGACCCGGTCAAAAGCAGCCTTGAGATCCGTGTAAACAACGTCGACTTGAGATCCAGCTTCCATATTCCGGAGACACGAGGAAACGAAAGGTGCGAGATTGGTTGAGATTGATCTTCTGGGGTGAAATCCATGTTGTTCAGGAGAGATGTAGTGTCTGCAGCTAGCAAACAACAAGTCGTTGACGATGATCTCAAAGACTTTTGAGCAGGCACAGAGCGATGTGATTTCTCGATAATTATCGGCATTTTGTTTATCTCCTTTCTTGAAAATTGGGAACATGAACGAAGATTTCCAACGTGTTGGATATTTTCCCTGGCGTAAGGAGATATTGAAAATCTTCAGAAGAGGAATCGTAAACACTGCAGTGCAATTCTTTAGTACACATGAAGGAATTCCTTTTGGTCCAGCCACGTTTGAGAGTTTCAGCTTCCGGATTGCTGATTCAACGAGGTCCAATGTAATCGCAGGAATATTGAAGTCGAACGCGTCTCTGGGAGTATCTCTGAGTACTTCGCTGACTTGCTCCAATGCTGGCATGGTGTTATTGAATACACTTTTGAAGTGCTCAGAAAGGAGATCACATTTGTCCACATTTGTTCAACCGGTAGCCCATTTACATTCCTTTTTGTGTTCACAAATGACCAGAACAACTTTGGGTTGCGCCGAAGGTTAAATTGGATTCGATTTGAATAATTCTTGTAAAGAAGACGATTGTACATTCGGTCATGGGTTCTAGCTGTCGAGAAAATTCACTTGGTGAATTGATTTCGGGTTTTGCAGTACTTGCGAAGAGCCTTCGATCTCACACGTTTTAGGTACCGTAAATGAGCATTAGACCAAGGAGGTTTACGAGCAGGTCTCCTCAGCGGAACAAAATCTGATATAGCCCGAGACACAACCTCGTCAAAAAAATCTACCGCTTCATCGATAGTGGAACACGAGTCAAGGAACTGCCAATTGACTTGGGACATAGATTGGCTCATAGCAGCGAAATCAGTTCTACGGAAATTCAGGCCATGTGGATCAACGATGTTATCGAAGGTAATAGGTACTGATAGATTGATAGTAATCTCCAGCGCAGGATGATCGGCGTCGATTAATTAACGGTTCGGAGGCTTCGACAACAGCACATTCCATTACGGCAACTTCATTTGCCAACACAATATCAAGCAGTCTCGAGTTACGATTTAACGTTGAATTTATTTGCGCTAAATTATGAAGGCTAAATCCATCCATCAAAGCACAGCAGACGGGTGGTATATGCGAACGAAGAACGTCAATTGTGGGATGACCAATCATGGGAACATTCCAAACCAACCCAGACTGGTTGTTATCGCCAAATAGTAAGGCGTAGTCGTTGTGATCTAAACGGGATAACACAGCGCCAATCGAACTGATATTTATGGTTTTCAATGCTGCTTAAATCAGACTTCCTATCGGGAGGTAAGTACATAGAGCCGATACTTAACTTCCTGTGTGGAGTTGTTATCTGTACCCATAACTGTTCGAGCGAAGGGTTAATAGGAGTGGGATCCAGGCAATTGTGAAGTCTTTTGGAAGACGCCACCACCACGAGATTTTTTGCTATTTATGCGATTAAAGGGTGTCCACGATGAAATTGCCACACACAAAATTGATTCGCAAAATTCGAGTTTTCATCCGATTGCCATCAAATTTTCAGGGATTGAGAAATAACTATTAAACTTCATTTTACCATTTTACTCGTATTTTATTTACAGTCCATACGCAGATGCCCGCACCTTGGCCTTAACCCCGGCCATAAGATTCTGCACAACCTGTGAATCAACCGTTTTTTGCATGTAAACCCATACCTTCTTCAGTTCCTCGACTGTCTTCACTACCTTAGGTCGTTTAAGAAGGTGCTGCTTCATAATCGCCCAGTACTTCTCGATGAGGCGGAGCTCCGGAGTGTTGAGAGGGTTGAACATTTTCGGCACGAAATTGACCTTATTGTCCGCATACCACTTCAGCACGTCCTTGGAGTAGTGGCATGAGGCCAAATCCGGCCAGAAGATTATTGGGACGTTGTGGGCCTTCAGGAGAGGAAGCAGCCGCTTCTGGAGGCACTCTTTTATGTACACCTGTCCGTTCATCGTGTCCTGGGTCACGAAAGGTGCACTCCGCTTCCCGCACGTGCAGATGGCTTGCCAAACCAGGAGTTTCTTCGCAAATTTGGACATCTTCTGAGTGCGGACATGCTCCGGAACGCTGAGCTTATCCTTGGCCGTGAAAAACAGGTTGCCGGGGATCTGTTTGAAGTCGGCCTTCACATATGTTTCGTCGTCCATGATGCAGCATTCAAATTTCGTCAGCATGTTGAGGTACAATTTCCTGGCACGGGTTTTGGCGGACTTGTTCTGCTTCTCGTCGCGATTAGGGGCCTTTTGTACCTTGAACGTTCGAAGCCCAGCCTTAGTTTTGGCCTTCTGGACAAAACTTCGGCTTAGGTGCAGCTTCTTAGCCACATCCCGAACGGAGGCGTTCAGATTTCGGTTGAAGGCCCCAACTACGCGGTTGTGATTTTTGGTGTTGTACGGAATACTTTTTCCTCCCCTTCTGGGCTTCCGATCGGTGGTCAACCGTTCCTCGAACCGCTTAATCACTCGCGAATTCGCGATTCCCAACGTTTTAGCGATGGAACGATGCGAGAGATCCTTGTTCTCGTGATGAATGCGCAAGATTTTATCACGCAAGAGCTGTTGCAGGATGTAAATAATGCACTATGAACTAAATCCACCCAAATATTCATTAAATTCTACCCAACGGTTAAAAAGTTAGAGCAATTTCATAGTGTGGCAATTTCATCGTGGACACCCTTTACGATCATTCCGAAAAACTGTGAACTGATCTCCAAATAGTTGAGTGGAATGAATTTGGTCATTGAGCCAGGTTTCGGATAAAACTATCACGTCGAAGTTGGACTCGATGACAACTAAGAAAAAGTCGTCTATTTTCGTTCGGAGACCACAAACATTCTGGTAATAAGCCAGTAGTCCGTGAAGCAAAGCAGGCGTGCAATCAGAGTGACTGGAATCGAAGGGCGCATCAGGTCTGGCTGGGCAAATAATGGAGTCGTACTTGCCTGAAGAAGCGTTTTAGAAGACCCTGTCCCCACACCCACACGTAGGGCCGAGACGGCTGTAAGTCGCTGGCGGGAATGGCACGACTGCGGTGGGGGGATCGAGAGCTTCCATTACACTGAATTCGGTGCGTCCCGGTGTAAAAACAGGTGGTTGAATGTCATATCGTGTAGCATCAAATCGTTTTCCTTTGCAATTAATTAACGCTGCATTACAACTGCCGGTGGAGTACCCGTTGTAGGCGTCAGAAATATAGCGGAGGGCTTCCGAAATTTTTGAGTTGAATATTCCTCAAACTCACGGAACATTATGCCTTCCGGCCAAGTCGAATTTTGAAGGAGATGAAGCTCATGTTGCTTGTATCCCTTCCTTTGGCCACCAGTTTGATAACCTCTGGGTCCTGGGTCAAATCAGGGTTTGCTCAAATCAATGCCAAAATTTCCTCGTGACATCAGGACGTATTCGAGACAAATAGAGCCAAAATGTATTCACTGGTTGAGCGCTGATTGAAACGGACACTGCATTCTGGTCAACATGCTTGGAACCAGATTGACATTCGAACGCCTTTTGTTATAAATCAGGTCCACGAGGTCGTTTGGCAGCTCGAGTTTGTCCGATTTGGGGCCATGGCCTGATCACTGGTGATTGCATACACGGTGCGGGCTTATGCGACAACAGCTTTATCTCCGTATGTAAGCTACTGATTGCCTCAGTGAGAGACACCAACGGAGATTTTTCATCAGCCGCCTTAATAATAGAGCGGAGATGTGAATTTTCAAATAGCTCGGCACATTTATCGCACATCCAAAACAAGTGCGGCGTGAAATAGCTTAAAAGTGCCCGTGACACATTTGAACATGTCATATGAGCGATTCCACGAACAAGTGGGAAATTTTTCCAGTTTTTATTTTTTGTATTTTTTGATTTGCATGAAACCTTGCATAAAAGTTTTTGGGGAAGAAAAACGCCGTTTTGCATACTTGGTTTGCCATTTTGAATCTAGCCTTACTTATGAGAAGGGCCTATGAAAAATGCACATGATATCTTCAAAAAATTGTACCTCGGAAACGGTTTGGTGTCTTGGGCGAAGTTTTAGACAATTGTTGGTGCTATATGGAGAAAATATGCACGGTAAAAAAAAGTTTGGTTTTTGTGTTTTGAACTAATATATAGATTTTCCCTTAAAAGTTACATGTCAATAATTTTTTAATTATCGTTATGTTATAGCTGACTAAAAATGCTATCTAGTGCACAGTGGGTTGCTCTGGAGAAAAATAAGTTACAATGAAAAAAAAAAATTTTTAAAAATATTACAATTTTCAAAAAAGCTATTAAGGAAAGTCAAAAAAGTATGTCACCCTAATTTTATGAAAGTACATCAAATTTGCAAGCAAAAAGTACTTCGGTAACATTTTTTAAGATGCACCGTTTAGAAGATATTACTGATTTAATATTGATTTTTTTGATAACTTAATAAGTTTTGGCCCTTTTCGGATGTACTCCGTGTTTTTCCAGTTTCAAAAGTATTTTTTTTCGGATAGATTGGAAAATTTTGAGTTAAAATTACACTAACAGCTTAAAGATTCGAATGAAATTCTCTGCCTTAAAAGTATTTTGAAAAACAAGTTACAAAATCCCACTATCAGGAACAATTATTTTTTCAAGTGATGGTGCGTTGTGCTGAAAACGTGCTAACAAGTATTAGATACAGGTTATTACCAGTTAGCTGTACTACGTACAGTTGGTGATTGTAAACATGGTCTTTGTTGGAACTAGTCCACCATGGCCACGCTGGCCATAACGAGGCTAGCTCCGTCGATGACCGTTTCTTAATAATAAATAAAAAGAACGCAGTCTTAGTCACCTTCCATCAAACTAGACGGCTGCCGACTGATACCTCAATCAACAACCGCCGCACTCTTTATTCATTCCAGGTATATACAATTTACAAGCTTCTTCAATAACAATATACCTACGCCAGCAAATCTACCTCGCTCCAACTCTCCAAACTCGTACCTGAAGGTTCGACGATACCAGAGCGTTCAACTCTACCTATCTTCCAAAGTCTTTACCCAGCATTCTATGATTTCTACCCGTGAGCTGTATAAGGTAATGTCTGACTCGGTTCTGAATTCATCCAGTATCTACCAAACAGTAAATGCAGAAAGGTTGCTAGTAGCATAGTGATTATTTTCGACCACAACTACATATGGCCAACTCTAATTGTTATTTTTGTATTCTGCGTGTGTGGAGTAACGATTATGATGTAGAAGGAGATGTTTCGTTCATCACCATGAGGCACCGAGAATGCACAGTTATGTTTGCAAGAATGAAAGATATGAAGAGAAAGTTGAAAGTTCCGTCATTTTACGGTAGGTTGGACATAGAATAGAAGAATTGAAAATTGAGCGCAAGGGGATTGGTAAAGTAGTACTCGACCAGTATCACAACACTTTACGGTCTTTCTCTCCGATGTCACTAAGTCAGAGATGAGGAGAGAAAAAAAATGAGTAAAACCAGACGTTGTGCATAAAAACAAACCCAAAAGGAGAGGGTTCCTCTCCCATGTACGCATCAAAACAGAGTGTGTACAAACTACCGCTAGAAACTACCACAAGCGATCAGGGGTGCATGAGCAAGATCCTACGAGTTATTATTGCCTATTGAAGTGGCGGATTCGTCCGTGCCTTGATCTACCCCGCAGTAGGATGTTAGGCAATGATAACGTCCATGGTTCGAGTACTACTTTACCCATGCCCTTTCGCTCAATTTTCGGAACTTTCAACACTTTCTCCTCATATCTTTCATTCTAGCAAACATAACTGTCCACTCTTGGTGCCTTATGGTGATGAGCGAAACATCTTCTACATATGGCCTGCAAAATCAAGACTTCTTTGGGAATTTTAACACTTTCTTTGTACGGAAATGCTCGGCAACGTCGTTCCTTTGCATTATGGTATAAAAAAAACTACACCCGGAAGCTGTTTAAAGTCTTCGAGTACGTCTGTTTCGTCGTCCATTTTGATACAAGAAAATGTTTGCAAAAAATTGTGTAAAGCACCTTAGCACGACTTTTTACGGTTGAGCACCTTTTTCACTTAGTACGCGCCTTCAGTTCTTGCCTCTGCTTCACTTTTGTACGTATGATTTTGACGTCCCAACTTTGCGAGCCACAGAAAAATTGGGATTTTTCTCAATAATGCCTACCGCCTTCTTGTCCATTTGGCGGGAGCATACTTTTCGATTTGTTCCACTTCCAACCTTCCGATCCACAGTCAAAGCGCTGGTCAAATGATTTGCAAACACGGTACCTTTCGATAGTTTTATTTTCTTGGCAAGATCGCGTACCGATAAATTCTAAAGTTGCTGCCGTTCGTATAAAATGCGTTTGCCCACTTGATTCGACGCCATTTAACTGAATGTAACAAGAATGTAAACATGTTGTACCACGAAATAAAGTGGAGAGTTTTAGCTTTCATATGAGTGAAACGATTCAGCGATCCATGAGATAATTCAAAATCTACACTGAACGAAAAGTGTCCGAAATTTAACGTGGACAGGCTTTACGCTTTCGAGGGTTAAATTAAGTGCAAACACCAACAATTTTCACCGGACTATATATGCGTTTGATTTTACCATGCCTGTGATCGAAGACAACCGTAGTGGGATTGATATTAACATGAGGTCTGTTAAATATACCACAAAAATTGAAGGCTGTACCATAAACGTAGTAAATTTGACTGAAATTTCATGGTAATGGTAGGCGATCTGTGGGTGCGGTAAATTCAGCAAGCCACATATAAAAAAGACTGGCTCTAGAAAAAAGAATGCCCTTTCACCGGTCCCACTCTGTTTTGGCCGGATCTGACCAATGACGTATATATAAGGTCAACGCACTACTTGCTTGTATTGGAAGCAAAAATAATGTAAACATTGCTGAGCCGACGAGTGATGACGTAACACTATTCAACTTTCTATGTGCATAGGTTCAGATAAAAAAAATCGGTTCAAACGTTTATTATAAATGCTGAATTGTGGAAATAATCATGATACAAATGCCATTTATTGAGCAGAAGCATTTCCTCCCAATAACATGGGTCATTTATAGTAAATTTAAGTGAGGTAATTGAATTTTATCCACATTAACTTTCAAACGCTGGGACTTGACAATCGAATAGTGATATAGAGCCAATATTCCATCATCGATAGACTGGAATCGGTTTGAAAAATAATGTTCTATAGTGCACACATTGCTCATATTACTAATATTGTTGTGGCTACTGGGCCAGACCTTATATAGACGTCATTGGGATCTGACATCATACCATTACGCGAAACCGGTGTTGTTTTTGTGCCAAAGGAAGCAAATCCGTCAAACTCGCCAGAACTTCGCCCAATAGAAAAATTCTGGACGATTTTGAAAGGCAAGCTCCAGAAAACAGAGAAGGTTTCCAAAAACGAAAGGGTGGATGAAAGTGTGTATGAAAGATGGCGCAAGTGTTGCGCAGGATTTGATGGGTCGCGTTAAGTCCGAGGTGTGGGCATTTAGCTTAGGAGAAGAGGTTAAATAAACCAATTTTGCAAAAATATAGCCAGTATGTCTTCATTTATTCCCTGAAAGTTTCAAAAATTTCCGACTAAAAATGAATTTTCGGTGATCATTTTTGGTCTGTTGCATGTTTTTTCGAGTACAATCTTTACGTTTTCCAATTGCTCTATCCGTTCTTTCAGTGTTTGATATAAGCCGGTTTGCCGTAAGAAGTTCAGTATGTTTCTGGTATCGTCCTCCGAGTTATCAAAGGCATCTCGAAGACTTGCCGTACTAATATATTATGTGAACCACTGACACAATTTTCGAGTGGCCCCAACAGCTTCCTTACTGTTGGCTTAAATCGTTTCAATTCGACTATTGAGAGCAGTTAAAAAAATTATACATCCAATGAAGTAAACCACCATCACACTTTGCGAGTAGCCCTAACAGCGAGTAGCCCTAAAACTAATAGTTAGTTATGCAATCTGAAATTAAGTGTAAAGTGTATTCTTTTGACAGCTTATCGCTGAAGATAAGTAAGCGATTCGGTTTGTTTATATTTATCAGCTACCATGGAAACCATACGGGAGCAAGTTTGAAAATTACATCTGCAAAAGCTTAGACCGTGTCAGATATTCAATAGTCTTAAGCAGTTCGGAGTGAGTAAGCGTTTTGTTTTTCGTACCTTGAAACGGTTCAAGGACACTGGAAATGTCCGTATTCAACACAAAGTAGGGGCCAGACGAACTGCCAGAACGAAGAAAAAGATCAAATGTGTGAGGGAGCGAATAAGACGTTATCCGGCCGTATCTGGCCGTAAATTGAGCAAACGATTTCAAATGTCCCCTGCTTCAATGAACAGGCTCCTCAGACATGATCTGGAATACAAGCCGTACAAGAAACAACGGGTTCACGGGTTGACGGAGCAACCAAAAGCAAGCCAGGGCCCAAAGAAGCAGAAATCTTTTGGTTCGGCACGGTGACTGCGAGATTTTATTTTCGGATGAAATGCTCTTCCTCCTTTAGGACAGTAATAATCAACAAAATGATCGTATGTATGGCAAAAGTCTTGCCAATATTCCAAGAAAACGCTATCAGAATGTATCGAAAATCATGGTATGGGGCGCCGTTTCACGAAAAGAAAAACTTCCTCTTCTTTTCATAGAACCTAACGTAAAAATCAACACTGAATATTACATCGAGCAGGTTTTGAAGAACCATCTGCTTCCTCATGCTTCAATGAGAATGCTGCTGTATGGGAATACACCATATTATTTCCAACAGGACTCGGCTCCAGCTCACAAAGCAAAGCAGACATAAGCGTGGTGCGCGGAAAATTTGCCCAATTTCATCACAAGCGAAGAATTCACCGGATCTCAACCCACTTGACTACTTTGTTTGGGGTTATATGCTTCAACATATAGGCCCTACGAAAGGGCTTACTTTAGATCCATTCAAGAAACATTTGATGCGATATTTGGGACCAAATTCCTCAGGAAATCGTGCGTGCCAGCTGCGATGGGTTTACAAAGCGTTAGCACAATGTTATCAAGGAAAAGGGCGGGAGATTCGAATTGAATTAATTTGGTTTATTTCTATAACAAGTATCTTTCAAATGAAAAATAAATGCTACGATTTGGTTGATTTGTTTTGCTGTAATCCTATTTTGTATCAGTGACACCTATTGTGAGACACCCTGTAGAATAAGAAGGACTGCTAATAGAATCTAATCCCCTGGAAAGCACTACACCCATAAAAGTCAGAAACAAGCTCGTACCGCAAAACAGAGCGTTTTTTGCCGGCTGTACCGACATCAGACAGTACTCTCATCAGCCACAGCTATCTTTTTTCAATCCGGATTATTTAAGGAAATTATGAGTTCTGATCCCTGTACATTCAAACTTAGTCGGCACGAGCTCCGATTCCTATGCGTTCGCACCATTTGATTCAGTTATGAGTTGTTTTCGACTCACTTTCATCAAAAGTGGAGTCACCCAAATTTGAGTAAATCTGGATGGGATTGACAAGTCAAAAAATCAAAAACATCAACTTGCACCAGATGGACGAAAATGATTCGAAAATGACTTAAAATTGAGTAAAATTTGCAGCCGTGCACGAACCATTTTTCGCATTCTTACTGTGGTTTAATATCAAAACAAGTCGACACAGCTAGTCCAGATCTCGAATCGAAAGAATTTTTCGATTCGAGCATTTGATTTATAATGCTTGAATCGAAACTTTTCTTTTGAATCGAAACACGGAATGAAGCCCAGGTTTTAACCTACGTGTTCCATTTCTGATTGGCTTTCTTGCAAGCTCTCCCGATTACCAATACCATTCTTCCTAGTTTGAGCTCTGATTATTTACTTGCAACGTTTCTTTTCGATTGCAACACCTTGAAAAACATTTCGAAAAACGATGGCTTAGTCAGCTGCCGTAAGGTTTGGTTATTGCAAAAATCTCAATGGAATTTTCATGCTCTGTAATACTCCAGGTACGAACGTGCCATAACCTGACGACTGTTATAACTGTAGAAGGCAATATCAAATATTTATTGAAACCTCTTAGTCAAAGAATGCTATTTATAGCTTGCTGCTTGAAACTATTTTCAAATTGAACTTAATCCACTGGCAAACAATGCTGCTCACTTGAAAAAAAATTTCAGCATAGTTTTCCATTGTGTTAGAAACAATCAGTAAACATTTCTCAGGTAGGTTTCATTCGAGCTTTGTACAAAACCCAGCCATGGCCAACTGTATGACAGAAGAAAACGCTTCCTGCTGTGATAAAATGACATCATTGCATTGTTCCGTCTCTGCTGTCCCCATGGATCTGGACGTTGCAAAGTGAAAGATAATTGGAAAATATACCACCCGGCTATCGGCAGTTGGAATGAAAGCTGGACTCAGGTGATTTCAAACCGTGCCGGTTTCTAAATAGGAAAAACCCAAAGAAATATAGTAGCTTTGGTTGCTTTTCTTGATATTGAAGGAGCATTCGACAATGCATCCTATAGCTCAATGCGTTCCGCAATGGACACAAGGGGCCTGGATAACTGTATAATCGAATGGATAATGGCGATGGTAAAAGACCGAGAAATTTTTGCTGACCTTGGAGGTGCGGAACTTACACACTCAGATCTTTTAACAGAAAAATGTAAAATTTTACTGAATTCTCAACAGCTGAACGTTCGGTATTCCAATTTAACGGATTTCGGTAAAATTCTACCGAAATCCGGTAAATTTTTTACAGATAACTGTAAAATAATAAGAAAAAATACTACAAGCATACGTGTCTATTATATATGATCTTTGTTTGGTTGGTCCTGAAATGAAAAAAAAAGAGTTGTAAACCGCTTCTTGAATAGTCTTCTAGCCTGCATAGTCTGGAATAGCCTGAAAAAACTAGAAAGTCATTTCTATATTCTAAGATGAACTTAAAATATACTGAAATGTAAATTTCGATTGAGAATCAATTATTCTTTCTATTCGACGTTTAGTTTTGCCACAGCTGTTTAGCTGTGGCAACAACTTGAACATTTCATGGAGTATTTTTTTTTTTTTGCGCGACCACTACTGCCACCTGTTGAGTACAATGTAATACCGAATAAACTGAACAGATTTCGTTAATGCGTAAGCGTCAAACACCAGGTAAGAGAACATTCACTCAAACAAATCAACACGTTGTTTCCACGTGAAATTTCACGTAACTTTCACCTGAACACGTAACCAAATCTTCTTCAGTAAACTCAGGTGAACATTAAATGTCAGTAAATAGTGTGTAAAAAATCACGTAACAATTGTGTGATTTTCACGTAGAATGTGGATTTACGTGGAAATCATGCAGCTCTTACGTAAATTCCACGTGTTTATTACTGGCTTTGGCAGTGGACGAAAATAACGTGCGTTTTATGTGGAAACAACGTGTCGATTTTTTTGAGTGTTCGTTTCAAAAGTGGGACTACAACCAACCATTCAGATTGAACGTGAGGTGGGTGTGCGAGGAATAGCTCCCCCGTAACAACACCACAAAACGGGTAAAAAAAATTATATAAAAAATAGTCATCATCGGCGGTGTGTGGTGAGAGGGTTATATGGGTTTTTTTTTTTTTTTTTTTTTGTTTGTGGGTGCTCGCTTCTGTCTTGTTTTGTTTGGTTTGTGTGGGTGTAGCAATTATTGCTTTTTTGTTTTGTTGTGTTTTGAGAATTTTGTTATATTTATTGAATGTTGGCCATAATACAACGGTCATCCCTATAAACTGGCAACACTGATGGGCGCTTGTCATCTACAGCGCTCGCAGATGAAGAAGGAGAAGAAGTATCATTTGACATTAGTGTGTTAACCTAACTTTGTATTAGTTCAACAATATTCGTTTTTACCCCGATAATATCCGGTAGTTTTCCCGTAGTCTGCCGCAATTCCACTGTGTATTGGTCCACTTCGTCCAATAGGTTATGGGCCCAGTGGAAGTTGCGTGAAAAACGGTATCGGTTCGCGAAAAAGTGAAAAAGTAGTCGGTCGTCCACAAGTTTGTGTGATTGTTTTCATACGGTAATAGCGGCTGCAGAGCGACGATGGAGGCGCTGAATAAGTTTGTCCGGTTGAACAACCACAATTGGCAGACTTGGAAGTTCCGAATGGAGATGCTCCTTACGAGAGAAGATCTGTGGTATGTCATCGATTCTCCGAAGCCAGCAAAGGATCCAGAGCAGTGGGTTAAGGATGACAAGAAAGCCAGAGCGACGTTGGGACTTTGTGTCGAAGAGAATCAATACGGACTTATCAAAACAGCAGAAAGTGCCACCGTTTTCTGGAAGAATTTGAAAAAGTACCACGAAAAAGTTACCGTGACGTCGAGAGTATCCCTCTTGAAGCGGCTCTGCAGCCTGAATCTGCTGGAAGGTGGTGATCTGGAGAACCATCTATTCGAGGTGGAGGATCTATTCGATCGATTGACGCAAGCTGGACAGGAGTTGGGCGATACTCTGAAAGTCGCTATGATACTGCGCAGTCTTCCAGATTCCTATTCTGGACTTGTTACTACTCTAGAGAGCAGACCGGATGAGGACTTAACCGTTGCGCTCGTCAAATCAAAGTTATTGGACGAATTCGAACGTCGAAAGGAACGTTTGGTACCCTGTTCCAGTGGACGTTATGGGGAAACGAAAGCGCTGAAAAGTTTCAGCAAGCGGAAAGTATCCGTTTCAGAACGTGTGTGTTTCTTCTGTAAGCAGAAGGGGCATTTACGCAAGGATTGTCCAGCGTTGTCGGAACAGCAGAAGCCGAAAGGCGATCAGAAGAAGAAGAAGAACGATTCGCCGACTGTTAAGCAAGTTGTGGCAAAGGACAAGAGTGCTGTGTTGTTCTTGATGGATGGGATTCGGCGGAGTAGCTGGATTATCGATAGTGGAGCAAGCGTGCATATGTCTAATGACAAACGTTTCTTCGAAGCGATTGATGAGGAAGATGCCCATGAAGTGTTTTTGGCTGATGGCTCTTCTATCAAATCGGCTGGATGTGGTACTGTGAAGGTGTGTGCCAATAATGGATCTGGTGGAGTGGTCGATGTTATCCTCGAGAATGCGCTATATGTTCCGTCGCTCAATAGTGGACTACTGTCGGTGAGAATGTTGACTTCGAAGGGATTTCTGGTGGTGTTCAGGAAGGATGGTTGTGACATCACGGATGAATCTGGCAAGGTGATTGCTAAAGGAGATCGCTGCGGCAACCTCTATCAGCTAAGAATAGCCGAAGAAGCACTGAAGGTTGAAGGTAAACAACACAACGAGTTATGCCAGCATCAATGGCATCGCAAATTTGGCCATAGAGATCCGGCGGTTGTGAACAAGCTGTGTAAGGAGAACCTAGCTGAAGGAGTGCTGGTGAAGGATTGCGGAATTCGGTTGGAATGTGAGACCTGCATGGAAGGGAAGCTGTCAAGAACTCCAATTCCGCGGAAGACTGAAAGGAAGTCAACACAAGTTCTGGATTTGGTGCATACGGACCTTTGTGGACCAATGAAGACGCCGACGCCGAGTGGGAGCAGGTATCTGATGACGGTGATCGACGATTATAGTCGATACACTGTTGTTTACCTGCTGCGCAAGAAGTCAGAGGCTGCTGATCGAATGGTTGAATATGTCAGGTATGTCGAAAATCTTTTCAATCGTAAGCCCAGAATTGTGCGATCAGATGGCGGTGGAGAGTATGCCAACGAGCGACTACAGAATTTCTTCGTAAGTGAGGGCATAAAGTACCAGTACACGACCGCTTACACTCCGCAGCAGAACGGTGTCACCGAAAGACGGAATCGGTATCTGCAAGAGATGGGCACTGCAATGCTGCTGGATGCGAAGCTCGAGAAGAAGTACTGGGGAGAAGCAGTTATGTCGGCTGCTTACCTACAGAACCGATTGCCGTCGCGATCGGTTGACGTTACACCTTTTGAGAAGTGGTTTGGTAGGAAGCCAAAATCTGGGACATTTGCGAGTGTATGGGTGCAAAGCGTGGGTGCACATACCCGATGTGAAGAGGGGTAAGTTTGACAGTAAGGCCCGAAAGTTAACCTTCATTGGGTACTCAGAGCAGCACAAAGCATACCGTTTTGTTGACCTAGCGACGGAGAAAGTGACGATTAGTAGGGACGCCAAGTTTTTGGAGATGGATGATGCAGAGTTCCAGGAGGAGGTTCCAACATCCAAGCAGCCGCCTGCTGAAGTATCATCGGTTGTGAAGCCAGATCAGAGTGAGCAATTGGACGATACTGAAGTAAACGAAAGTGACCATAGTGAACAAGAGGAGTATATCGATATGAATTCCTCGGTGTCGAAAGATCCACTAGCAGTGAAAGATGAGCCGCACGACGAAGAAGAAAGTGTAGAAGAAGACTCTTGTATGGGTAGGTTATCTCGTAAGAATCGCGGTAAGTTGCCAAATCGTTACTCAGACTTTGTTGTGGGCGTAGCGAGTCAGTTAGTGAAAGAACCAACAACCTACGGGGAGGCAATGAAGAGTGAAGATCACGAATCTTGGCAGAAAGCGGTGGACGATGAGCTTCAGTCGCATTTGCAGAATGGAACATGGGAACTAGTGGATCTTCCAATCGGGAAACATGTCATTGGTAGTCGATGGGTTTATAAGGTCAAGCATGACGAAACGGGAGCAGTTGTCCGATTTAAAGCACGGTTGGTTGCGCAAGGTTTTGCTCAGCGATATGGTGTTGATTTTGACGAAGTGTTCGCTCCGGTAAAGAAGTATGCAACATTGCGAACTTTTTTGGCATTGGCTGGCAGGGAGCAGTTACATTTGAAACACCTGGACGTCAAAACTGCCTACCTCTATGGCAGTATTGATGAAGAGGTGTACATGCGTCAGCCACCTGGGTACAAAGCTCGCGGGCAGGAAGAGAAAGTTTGTCGTCTGAGGCGAAGTATATATGGCCTGAAGCAATCGGCAAGGTGCTGGAATCGGAAGCTGTCGGAGGTTCTGCTGAAGATAGGATTCGTGGCGTGTAGTACTGATCCATGTCTGTATGTTGCTGAGAGGAATGGCGAAAAGTTTTACTTGATAGTGTACGTCGATGATTTACTCGTCGGGTGTGCATCTTCGGAAGAGATTGTTTAAGTGTACAAGGAGCTGCGCAAGGAGTTCGAGATCTGTTGGCTGGGTGATGCGAAATACTTTCTCGGCTTGGAGCTTCAAAAGGGAGAAGATGGTGTATACAGCATGAGCGTGAGAACGTACATCGAGAAGCTCATTGGGAAACTCGGACTCCAGGATGCGAAGATAGCGAAAACGCCGATGGATCAAGGCTACAAGGATAGGACTACGAGTGAGATTCTGGAGAATACAACTGCGTACCGAAGTGCTGTCGGTGCTGTAATGTATATTGCAGTGACGGCCCGCCCTGATATTGCGTCTACTGCCTCTATATTGGGAAGAAAGTTTAGTTCTCCGACTGCGATAGATTGGACTGCAGCGAAACGTGTCATGCCGTATCTCAAGGGAACCAAGGAGTGGAAGCTGAAGCTGGGTGACGAAGGCGATGAAGGGTTGGAGGCTTATTCGGACTCAGACTGGGCTGGTGACCCAGATACACGCAAGTCCACGGCTGGTTTTGTGGTCTTTTATGCAGGAGGAGCTGTATCATGGGCAAGTAGAAGACAGACTTGTGTGAGTCTTTCATCCATGGAGGCCGAATATGTGGCATTGGGCGAGACGTGTCAAGATGTGTTATGGCTGCGACGTTTGCTGAGTGACTTGGGCAGGAAACAGGAGAGCGCGACAACGATTTATGAAGACAACCAAGGTTGTTTGTGTTTTGTCAAATCGGAGAGAACAAGCAAGAGGACCAAGCACATCGAGACCAAAGAATGTTTCATCAGGGATCTATGCGACAGTGGCCAAGTGAAGTTGCAGTATTGCCCCACAGATGAGATGAAGGCGGACATCTTAACCAAGCCACTAGGAACAATAAAACATGACCGTTTTACAGAGCTTTTGGGTTTTGTAAAGACCTGAGGGTTAACCGTTGAGGAGGAGTGTTGGCCATAATACAACGGTCATCCCTATAAACTGGCAACACTGATGGGCGCTTGTCATCTACAGCGCTCGCAGATGAAGAAGGAGAAGAAGTATCATTTGACATTAGTGGATTAACCTAACTTTGTATTAGTTCGACAATATACGTTTTATGTGTACAACGTGTTCGAGTTAATCATTTCGTTTTTACCCCGATAATATCCGGTAGTTTTTCCGTTGTCTGCCGCAATTTCACTGTGTATTGGTCCACTTCGTCCAATAGAAATTATACAAATCTTACATTTATATATTTCAACCGTTGCCATGAACACTGTTGGCTGCTTGTTGCTCATTTTGGGCAGTAATCGGCTTCTATCTTCGTTGACCAATGGGATCGGAAAATAGCGAAGATTATAATAATACTGAAATCTTTGAGTTTATTGTAAGAGCCTAAAAATAGGCCTGTACAATGAAATTTTGGCAAGTATGAAGATACTGATACAGCTCCTTGTTTGTCTGTGTCAATTATGATTTACCAAACTGGTTATTTTTTAACATAAAAGCTGTAAATTCAAATCTCTTTGTTACTGTCATGTTTTAGAGATAATGTTGTTTAACTTTTGGTGTAGTGCAGCTGACAGTTAAGTATGAACTAGACACAGAATAAATAATGCCTATCTCTATACTCATTAGAGGCCTGTAGGTTACTTTTTTATGTTCGGAAGTACGTTGGAATAGCTATTTCCGAAACATTCTATTACATTTTATAACAAGGGGTAAGTCACTCTGTCGCCCTCAAAATCACACTCCGACACATTTCAAACACCTTGCCGCCACAAAACAATTTTTTGTCATTTCTGGCACCACTCGCAAGCATGTTTACTTCATTTTCAGCTGGCTGCCAATGAGCATAAGTTCTCAATGGTAGTTTTGACTAACATGTTGAAATACAGAAACACCGGTAATCGCGAAAACTGAATTGAAATATAAATAACAGCAACATCGAAACCAAAATCCTTGGCCACCTGCTGCCGTACACTTACTGTCTTGTAGTTCAATGAGCTAATTCACACTTTTGTTTCTGTCCTGCTCACTCTCATGGGAAACTTTAAAACTTTGTTGTGTTGCGTTGTGTTAGTAATGCAGTATTCCATAGATTGCATACTGGAAGCTGTGGAGTGACTTACTTTATCACTCTTATTTCAATTGCTTATGAAGAGCTAAGAGAGGTCAGAGTAAATAAGAATGAAAACTATCATTGCCAGCAACGCTTATATTCCTGATAACAAGGAAATGGGAAGGATAATGATGATATGATATCTACTTAAAGAGAGACCAGTGACCTACCGACACCCTCATAGAGTTGGGTGGTTGGAAAGGAAATGATCTGAGATTCACCATAAGCGAGTGACAGGTTCAAATTTGAAATGCTTTATAAACCAACCAAAATACAAGAACACAGTTTATGAAAAACACCAACAGTGAAAGTGTGCCCCTCCTGCTGAAAGCAAACGCCATTATCTTCTTCTTATATCTCATGATTTTCAAATACAAACTTCAATCGTCAGCAGCAATTTGGTCCGGTAGCAGAGCTTGCACTACAAAATCAGATAGACTTTCATGCTATCACCAACACCTAAACACACTGCGAGACTTCGAATCGTAACGGTTCCACACTTCCGATGGAGCTTTATTCACTTGCTAGCAACTGATATTTTTCACAGAAAAAGTTCATTTACTGGCATACTCGCGAAACTCGTATCACATCATTCAAAACCGTCACGGAAAGATCTTACCTTCGAGGAAAAAACTGTGCGGAAAAAAACGTGACGGCTCACGAAACCACGAAACTCACGTTCGTGGACATATAAATATAAACATTATATATGATCATTTAATGCTAATTCAGGGAAATGGGAGGGACCATCAGGGCACCCAGTTGAAGCACTCTGGATTGGAAGAGTGGGAATGCAACCTCCTCATTGCTAATAGTTTGTGAATAGAGGGCGGAATCTTCTCCCAACCCGTCCCGGGTATCCTCATGTTTGATAGCTCGCTCTTTCGACCAATTGTTCAATCTTGTTGTTGGAAGGAGATTATTTATATCCCATTGGATACGTATGAGTGATGTTGCCTATTAGCTTCCGTGCTACAATGGGTGGTAGCTTATATCATACATCATCATCATACATCATACTCAAATAATGATGAGTCTTTTTAACGGATAAATGAAATAAAATATGAAAATGGAAAATCATACTTCGATTATTTTATTAAGACCCCGAGAAATCACCTTGACAAATTCAATACAAGTACAATACAGTTCTCTTTCACGTTCTGCGTTTTATAAATAAACATTGCGGTTAAACATGGTTGGTATCATTAACACTTCCGGCCAAAGATAGGCTGAGATCATTCTCCTCAATAGTAGCAGAATGTGCAACAGCACTCAACAGTTGCTCAACTTCTTCCGCTTTTTCTACAAGAATGTTGACGATCACTTTCATATCTTCCATTAGAATGGAAAGATTATCACTGGTCGACAGAGATTTTTTGACCCAGTTTCCGTTAGCTTGGGATCCAAACCCACCAAAAATCATATTTTAACCTCAGGCGATTTGCATTTTTCTTCATAACTAGGCATCAAAATTTGAAATTTCGATATCTTTTGAGAACCACTCAAATAACTGCAGAAGACAGCGCCATTTAGATAAAAGAAGTGCAAGTAAGAAAGTTAATCATTTGGAGGGAAACAAACCATCATTCCTCTGCATGAGCCAGAGAGTAAAAGGTGATTGAGCGTCAAAAAGTCTAATAGTCATGTAAAAATTGTTTATTTTCCCACAGATAATCTAACAATTGAATGTGGGATTGTTTTGTTTTTTGACAGCTGGTTTCTATGTTTTCGTCCAAAACGCACTACCATATTTCCAGGAGGCACACTACCACACCAAGACGTGGTAAGCTTTACAATTACTCACCAATAGCAGCTCTCTTTTGTGGTGGGCTATCTGCATCTACGCCCCATGCATACAGTCTTCTAACCAGGGTTGCCACTTTAGTTTTCGTTCCCATCTTTAATCTTTACTTCAAACTTTGTGTTGCAAAAACTGAATGAAAACTTTTCAGGTGCCTGAATACCAATGCACTAATTTTTTATAATTGCTACAGCGTTGAATACAAAATAAAACAGATATATACTCATCAAAACACATATCTCGAGTAATTCATGTTAAGGGCCTAAAAGCCATTTGTAAACAATGACTTTAAATGTCGATTTCTCTTGAATCTTAAAACACTCTCGTGAAATGAAAGCAGCATTTGGTAGAAGAGTGTTAGTTCTACCATATGGAGTAGCTGAATATAGTGAGATTCTCGTGATACGCGAGGGATCAACGTTTAAAGTCGTTGTTTACAAATGACTTTTAGGCTCTAATCATGAGTTACTCGAGATATGTTTTGATTTGGCGATAAAAAACGGTCTTTTCAATATGGCTAAACTGTAATTATCGGTGTCCTCACATCACACTACAGCAAAACGGATCTTCTTGCTACAGGAAAACAGATCAGTATACGAGGAATTCACTTCTCGGGGGAAATCGATCATTGCCAGGCCAGTATTGACATGATAATAAATCATGAGGTGTTTGTTGAATACGAAAAGTTCAAGGATATGTAAACAAAATCGGAACGGAACTAACAATCAATCATAGTTATTATATGTACCTTACATACCTTATCTTACCAATCAGACTAATGCCGGCGTGGCCTTTGCTCGCCAGGGTCGCTGTCTGAGGAGGGTCCGCAGGTCACCTTCTACTTGATCGATCCACCTTGCTCGTTGCGCGCCTCTTCTTCTTGTACCTGTCGGTTCGTTTTCATGAACCATTTTCACAGGGCTGTCGTCCGACATTCTTACGACATGCCCAGCCCATCGTAGTCGACCGATTTTTGCGATGTGTACGATGGGAAGTTCTCCCAGCAGCTGGTGCAATTCGTGGTTCATTCGCCCCCTCCACGTCCCGTCTTCCATCTGCATTCCACCATAGATCGTACGCAGAACCTTCCGTTCAAAGACTCCAAGGGCGCGTTGGTCCTCCACTAGCAATGTCCATGTTTCGTGGCCGTAGAGAACTACCGGTCTAATTAATGTCTTGTAGATGGTCAACTTTGTGGTTCCGCGAACTTTGTTCGATCTTAGCGTCTTTCGGAGTCCAAAGTAGGCACGATTGCCAGCCACAATGCGCCTTTGTTTTTCTCTGCTGGTGTCTTTATCGTGTGTTATGTGTGTACATACATTTGTTGAATTTAGATTTTACTTGTGATTTTAATGTTAGCTGATCAACTCTTCCTTTTCCTGGAAAAAAAATTCGTGCTCAGATCCGTGAACTGCAGTCGTGAATTCGAGAACAAGCTAAAATATACCGTGAATTGAATCACATACACACTTAGAAAATTTGACAAGTTCCGGTAATTTTTTTAACGGAATACTGTAAAATTTCACCGAAATCCGGTAAATCGAAT
Organism: Aedes koreicus; assembly: GCA_024533555.2. Lineage (NCBI taxonomy): Eukaryota > Metazoa > Arthropoda > Insecta > Diptera > Culicidae > Aedes > Aedes koreicus. Next base: position 34,035 of record JAHHFK020004695.1, read on the forward strand.
TACCGAACGTTCAGCTGTAAAAAATAACCGAATACTGTAAAATTGTCTAAGTGTGTAATCATGAACTAAATAACGTTTCTGTGTAGGATCGTAGGATGGCATCCATGGTGCCCGTACTCATGCGGTTCCGAATTTCGGTCTTCTTCAGATTCCGAGAAAACTCTCTCCACTATTACTTTTTTAGCAAGGGAGATCTGCTCGTTTGAAACAAAACAGTTTTCTCCAAAAAGTTTCCAAGTCATCCGATTCTTCCACCTCGATGTCCTTCCAGATGGTTGCCGTCCTCAGCTCACGAAACTCCTTTTTGATGACCTACTCCTCACGGCTTTCAAAGAAGTTCGGATATTGTTTAGTAATCGAGTTGAACACCTTCAAAGTGTGCAGCTTCTTGGAGTCAACTGTAGTCAGAACTGGATCGTTCAGATTATAGAGCTTAGTGATCTTTTTAATCAGCTCGGTATAGAAAGTACAGCAGATCGAGTAGAAAGTCTTTTTCCTGGTATCATCGAGAGTTCCGGATCCAAGCATTTCTCTTGCTGCTACCCCGATATATATATTTCCAATTTTTTATGAAGATGTTTCTCTAAATTTGAAATCCGTCTGGTGTTTAAGGTAATCATCCGCGCAAATATTTGCTAGGTGAACCATTAGCGAAACTTCAGCTGATTGCACATGTTCGGGAGTTCGGGAGCAATCTCTTGAGGAACTTCGAAACAAACATTTCACAAGGGAAATACTTGAAATAATTATTGAAGTTATTTCTGGAGAACTATATGAAAGAATCCTTGCAGACATCCTAGACAAAATTTAAAAAAATATTGTACAAAAACTCCTTATGAAATTTTTGAAGCTAAAAATTAAATATATGAGATTATGGAATTTGTGTAAAAAATGACATGAGTTTTCTCCGACAAATCAAGATTATCTCAAAAAATTAATTCAGGAATTACCTTATAGTTGTTGTGAAGTTCTTTCAGCTGTCCTCCAGAGACCCCTTTAGAAATACAAAACTTCACAAGTTTAGGGAATCCTTCAAAAATTTCATCGCAAGAAAGTTTGAAAAACTGCTGATGAAATGTCAGAAGAAACTCCTGAAAGAATGCCTACAAACTCCTGAAGAATACCTCTAGAAACGCGAAAAGGAATATTTCATAGATACTTTGAAAAATTGTATAAAATTTTGTTAAACAATTATGTCAAAAAAAAATATGAAGAAATCATTTCCGGGCACACACAAAGATTGACTTTCAGACTGTCATCTCGACAAATTTCGACAAACAATATTTCGTTAGGGCCTAACAGACAAACGTAAACAATGGATTCTTCCGTAAATTTCTCGTAGAACAAGAGCTACCCAACAAACATCAGTGTCGAATAACCGCTTGTTCAAACAAATTTGGAGAAGTTATTTAGCTTTCTAGAAGAAAGAACTGAACAACTTCTCCAAATTTGTTTGAACAAACAGTTATTCAGCATTGATGTTTGTTGGGTACCCATGTAAGCCTCCAAATCTATCGGATAGGTGAACAATTCCTTCTCGAAATGACCGTGGTTGATTGATTAGGCGAGTTTTTAATGGGGGGATGGGGGAAAAAAGCTTTTTTTTTGTTTGGCGGTTAGGCCCTTATTAAAAAACTGTGGTGGTGTTGTTATTGTGTGTTAATTTTTTTTTTTTTTTTTGGTTTTTGAAAAGTAAGTAAGAAAAGTACATGAAAGTAAAATTGGGAAAAAATTATATTTTTTAATTTTGTTTTTTTTTATTTGGGGTGTTTTTTTGGGAAAAAAAAAAAAAAAAAATTTTTTAAATTTTTTTTTTTTTATATATATATTTTTTTTTTTTAATTTTTTTTTTAAAAAAAAAAAAAAATTTGTAGTTGGGGTGTTTCATTTTCACCTCTTCCAGCGACGCTCCTGATAACGTCAACCATGAGCGACAAGTTGGGTGGGGGGGGGGGCTGGGTTGGCGAATCACTTTTTTGGTCATTTCGCAATTTTCGTTTCGTACAAATTTACGCTGAAATTTTATCCATCCGAAAGTAAGCAAAATATAACAATCGAAGCAGTTAAAGACTGTACTAAATCGTTAAAATGTACAAGTTTCTGATCAAGCTACCGAAAACGGAAACCTCCGAGGATGCTGTTGCTGATTCCCCGACAAATCCTACGCATATGGATCCAACAGAAGGAACATCTATTGCCTCGGTGGCCTCCGCCGACGCCCCGACCGCTGAATGTGTGAGTACAAAAAGTGTGCCCAAGCGGCGATTCGTACCAGGATGCTTCCCGTGGATTTTTTACGACTCGGCGAACGACATTGTGCTGTGCTCCACATGTCGTGAAATGTTTCACGACGTTCTCCTCTAAGAAGGAAACAAGTTTCATCGAATGGGGTTTCAATAATTGGAAAAAGGGAGTGGAAAAGTTCAAACTGCATGATCAAACAATGTGTCTCAGGGAAGCAGTGATGAAACTACATGCTTTGCGAGCATCAGTTAACGTTTGTGCGCAGATCTCTGACCAAAACAAAAAGAGAGAAATGATTGTTAACCGGGCGTGTTTGAAAAAGATCCTTTCATCGCTGTTGTACTTAGCTTCTCAGGGTCTAGCACTCCGTGGTCACAATGATGACGCAAGTAATTTCGTTAATTTGTGGAATTTGCGCAGTGAAGATGCAGGGGAGCTAACATCTTGGTTGAAACGCGAATCGTATACTTGGTGTAGCCATGGAATCCAAAACGAAATTCTCGATCTTCTTAGCCATACTCTGCAACGGAAACTCCTTGAGTTGGTAAAGTTAGCTATTTACTATGCTATTATGTGCGACGAGACAGCGGACATTTCAAGGAAGTTTTCATTTTGCATCCGTTTTGTCAGAAATCCTTTGGAAGCCGAAGAAATTTTCCTTGGTTTCTGTGAAGTGGAATGTACAACCTCCGCCACGCTTTATTCCGTCATCAAGGATATACTTATCAGGTTGGATTTACCGCTGCCCAACTGTAGAGGGCAGTTTTATGTCGGAGCAAGGAATATGGCTTGTGGCAAAAATGGAGTACAGGCTAAGATTCTTGGTGATGAAAGGAGAGCTTTGTTTGTCCACTGCTTGGCTCATTCTTTGAACTTGGTGGCGCAAGCCACCATAAAGACGATTCCTATTTGCCGAGATATCTTAAACTTGGTGAAGGATCTGATCCACTTCGCCAGGGATTCACCAAAACGGCTCGCAATGTTCCAGTCTGTCAAATCAGATGATTCCAACAAACTTTGACCTTTGTGGCCAACAAGATGGACAGTCAAATTCGTGTCCATGTCATCTGTTTTATCAAACTATTCCGCTTTGGTTGAATTTTTCACGACTTCGGCTGAAAGTGATGCTTCTGATGCTGGTGCAAAAGCTGCTGGGTTTTTGAGAATGATGGAGAAATTCGACTTTTACTTTACCTTGATGGTACTAGTAAATTTTGTCGGGTACATTGACACGGTGAACACGGCGCTCCGTAGAAAATCGTTGCGTCTGGAGGAAGCATACCGAATGATCGAAACGTTGGAGGCAAGTTTGAACTTCTGTAAAAAGGAGTTTTCCGAGGCATGGAAAAGAGTACCATCAGGCAAACCGGCCGAGGTAGGATCTCTGAAGGCACCCGCGAAAAGGAGGGTGCCAAAACGATTCGATCCAGACGAATAATCACAGAAAAGAGAATCAATCGCGAGGTCGGTTGAAGAGATTCATGAATCACAGTATCAGGAAATTATCGACAAGATTCTGGAATCACTTGACGCTCGATTTGAAACTGAATCGTTTGAGTTCCTGTTGGAAATTGAAAAGTTTTTTCTGGGAAACGACGCAAACAAAGCAAAAATTCTGAGTTTCGGGAAATGTTTTTGCAAAGTTGGAAGGAAGCTGACAAGTGTGTTGAGAATATCTCAGATATTATTGACTACTTCAAGAAAGAACCGCATTTGATTGAACTTCTCACAGAGTTTGTAAAATTTCTGAAAATATTTGTGACAACTCCGACATCTTCTGCAACACCTGAGTGGTCATTTTCGGGACTTCGAAGACTGAAGACATACATGCGCTCCACCATGGGACAACAGCGGCTGAATTCTGTGGCCACAAGGACATGGTTGCTCTTCCACAAGGACATGGCGAGAGATCTGGACATGGATGAAGTTTTGAATGAAAAAAAAAACTTTTATATGTAACAAGTGGAGTGTTTGAAGCCTGAACGTTTTTGTAGAAAGAAATCGTAGTACAAATGCACTACTGAAAAATGTTTGTTTTCGTTTTTTACTCATTGGAATAGAATTTAAAGACTATTGCCCTTTAAAATACTGATATTGTACATCCTGTTCCAAAGCGTTGGCCCAAGAATGTAGGTTTGCACAGCTGTTGTAATACTGATTGACTCCTGTCCCATGTCAGTATCGTAAACAAGAATCTGTTTCTGGAAGTAGTTTCTCAGAATCCTGCTGACAAAATCCTGTCAGGAGCCCTCATTCTATGCAGAACTTCGGCTATGGCCTCCCAGCTGGCGCCGTTGAATGCGTTCTGCACGTCGATTGTTATCACAGTGCAATAAGGCTGCCCTCTTTGCTTTTAAATTTGGAAACGATTCACGTTTTTAGTATTATTTTAAAATAGGTGTTGGAAATATGTTGATTTTAATCAGATATCATCTCATCAAAGGCCGCCTCCAACACTGGATTATTCAATCGTGAAAATGGTTTCGCCCAATTAAATTAACGTTGCTGAGGCGCTCGTTTGATATGCAATCAGTATAACGAATACGGAGCTCACCACGTGGTAAGTGTGCACCTGAAATTGTGTGCAAACCTCGCAAGCATATATGCGTGTTGGCTCCGTTCGTAGCTTCCGACCAACCAATGCAACTTTCAATATTCTAGGCTATGAGTTGACTCTTTATCGAACTTCAAAAAACATTTTTTTTTTAGCTCGGCAACAATAATCATCAATTCACTCGTGACAAAACGGAAAAACACTCTCCTTTTATTTTCTGACACGGAAGTTTCTCCAAAAATCGACCGGTAATGAACCGATTCTGCCACACTAGTGAGCGAAACCCGTTCAGAAACATTTTGGTACACATTCAATATCAATGTCGGTGAAAAACACAATAAATTTCGCGGAGGAAACGTCTCCTTCGCTCAAAACCACAGCCTACTCAATTATGTTTGAAAACCCCACATGTTTTCCAAAAATAAATGGTTCTTCAAAATATTGTTTCAAATTAACCCTCCCGTGTGGGCATTATCACGAATTCGTCCCAACAATCGAATAGCGTAAGAGATGGGATAAGCCGACGTGTCAACCAGACAGTGATGATTGCTATTTTTACTCAAAATCAACATTCAAACCACCAGAATCTGTTGTGTATTTGTGTATGTGGGTGCAACCCTCGGCGACGAAACAATCCCAAAACTGCCCATACATCACGCACCACTGGCTGAGTGAATAGGGATCGGATGTTCTTCGTCCGTAGGATAAAATCGAACCTTGATTGGCATCGGTATGGCACGCACATGTAATGCCATTTGGCATATCGAATGTCAAAAAAACCAGTTCCTTTGTAACTCATTCCCTTAAAATATACCTAACCAATTAAGCTGTCCGTTATACGCCATTCCAAGAATTTGCCAATTTAACCTAAACCATTTCTATGAAGCAGAACCATCCTACGGATTCCGCTCGATAAATTTCGTCCAGTTTGCCTATCCTGCTTCGGAGCAGAAAGTATTTCTTAGTATTTGAATTGGAAACGTCAGAATCAATAACATTAAGAAGAAAACACAATAATCTCACTGTACTTCCCTGGAAATCCAATGTTAATGGACGCACGCAGGTCGTTCCGTGATGTTGACCCATTCTTCCATTTGAGACATTTATGTAAAAACATGTCTTGTTCGTTTCCTGGCTAACAATCAGATAGAAAATGTTGAATTGTGCTCCGGTTCCGACGATGGGAAAACGAAGATCAGAAATCAAATGAAATCAAACCCCTCTTTCGTACGTCAGTTGCTTCATTCAATCACACGGCCGTCTGGGGGATGGCATCTGTGTCTACAAAAGACTGTGCCGAGCTGAGTGGCGACATTTCGAAATACCAGGAACGTAACCTTCATAACCCAAAATGTGTTTATAGTATCAATTGAGTGTTGTTTATTCTTTATGTTTGCTCCATTTGCTAGTCGACCGAGTCTATACCTTCTTTCGCACTTCGTTACTCTCTCTCTCTCTCTCTCTTATTCCTGCAGGCAACCCCATAGCGATCCAATCAATGAATGGCGGAAACGGGCTTCCTTTTTGTGAATAATCGATGGAGTTCTGCCCTATACACGTGCTCAAGAGCATTCGGGAACGTCTTCTAGTGATTGTGGTTCAAATGAGGTGAAAATTGAAGAGAAAATTTGTTATCTCAAGGTTCGGTTATTTGGGGATTATCTTATGCTCTAACTGCCTTTATTTATTGCGCCCAAAATTTTATTCCCCATTTGGAGTTTCAGCGCCGCAGATCCAGTGCCAGATATACGGCAACAAGGCATGCTGTCAGACTTATTCTTTGTTTTTGTTTCTTGACGAAGTAGATATTTGCATTTGTGATCTGTGATTTGTGACTTCACCGTATTCAGAGTTTTTCATTGTTTGTTATTTTTTTGCAGTGTTACACATTTGTTCAATTTATCAGATTAGAGTTAAAGACTGGACTCGGAAAAAAATAGACACACAAAAATGATCACCAAAAATTCATTTTAAATTGGATACTTCCCAAATTTTCAGGGATTAAATAACTATATATTAGCTATGTTTTGGCATAATTTATTAATTGAATTTCCTCCCCCAAGCTGAATGCTCGTACATTTCTCTTAACACTGCTTATGAGATCTTGGGCGAGGCTTTGTCCATCTTCCTTACACAATTTCTCCCAGTTTTTCTTCAAAGCTTCATCGGTTTTGAATGTTTTTCCGCTTTTCTTCAACTTCTTCTTCATTATCGCCCAAAACTTTTCGATCGGACGAAGTTCTGGTGTATTTGGCGGGTTCGCCTCATTCGGGACCACATTAACGCCCTTCGCTTCGTACCAATCCATTACAGGCTTGGCTTAATGGCACGAAGCGAGATCCGGCCAGAACAGCGTGGGACCAGCGCTGCAAGCGCTTCTGCAAGCATTCCTCTCGATAAATCTGCCCGTTATCTTCACTTTTTGCACAAAACATTGGTTGACATTTGCACTTTTGTCGCAACTGTCCGTGTTGACACCTTCGGGAAAAGCAGCAAGGACTCTGTTCTCCTTCCTTGTGTTGCTTTGTCCATGTTCACCGCCACTTTCAGCTTTACTTTCTACAGTAAGACCCTCTTTAAACGTTTAATCACATCTGCAGCAGTTGATTTTGGCACATTTAACGATTTTGCGATGAATCGAACAGTAGAATTGGGATTTTCCAAATATTTGTGCAAGATAGATTTCCTGCGTGCTAGTTCAGACTGCGCCATCTTCAATACAGAATGCGCTTTTGTAAACAATGTGTGTGATTCACGTTTTTCTATGTATCGGTTATGCTTATGACAAGTTTCATTCCATTTTGTAGTGATTTGACTAAGAAACAGGCTAAATACTTTATCCGGATTTTGGTGTGAACGGTTTTTACGCGGTTCAAATTGCCTGGCGGCGCGGGCAAAAGATGAAGCGGCGCGCCGGTCGAAAATAGTGGCGGCGGCGGCGCTATAAAATCGTCAGCGGTGACGGCGCACAGATCTCCTTAATGGATCAAGGGGCTTCGGTGTCTTCAATAAAAACTCTAGCGCCTTCCACAAACTTCAGGAACCTTGTTCTGTTCATGTTGCTGAGCTGGTAGCAATCAACTTCGCATTGGGGATAATTTCCAACGCAAACCATTACTTCATCTTCTCGGACAGCCTCAGTTCGATTGAGGCTCTTCGGTCGATGAAACCTAGTCTTGAAAGGAAATTAACACTCGTCTTATTTCCTTTCAAAACCAAGGGAACAGATGAGTGTGCTGGTCGAAAGATCATATTTGGTCACCTTTGTATGGGTCCCTTCACATTGCTCAATCCCAGGCAATGAGAAAACCGACTCGCTCGCATATTATTTGGATTGGATTTGTATTGGATTTGGATTGGATTTGGATTGGATTTGGATTGGATTTGGATTGGATTTGGATTGGATTTGGATTTGGATTGGATTTGGATTTGGATTGGATTTGGATTGGATTTGGATTGGATTTGGATTGGATTTGGATTTGGATTGGATTTGGATTGGATTTGGATTGGATTTGGATTGGATTTGGATTGGATTTGGATTGGATTTGGATTGGATTTGGATTGGATTTGGATTGGATTTGGATTGGATTTGGATTGGATTTGGATTGGATTTGGATTGGATTTGGATTGGATTTGGATTGGATTTGGATTGGATTTGGATTGGATTTGGATTGGATTTGGATTGGATTTGGATTGGATTTGGATTGGATTTGGATTGGATTTGGATTGGATTTGGATTGGATTTGGATTGGATTTGGATTGGATTTGGATTGGATTTGGATTGGATTTGGATTGGATTTGGATTGGATTTGGATTGGATTTGGATTGGATTTGGATTGGATTTGGATTGGATTTGGATTGGATTTGGATTGGATTTGGATTGGATTTGGATTGGATTTGGATTGGATTTGGATTGGATTTGGATTGGATTTGGATTGGATTTGGATTGGATTTGGATTGGATTTGGATTGGATTTGGATTGATTGGATTTGGATTGGATTTGGATTGGATTTGGATTGGATTTCGATTGGATTTGGATTGGATTTGAATTGGATTGGATTTAGATTGGATTTGGATTGAATTTGGATTGGATTTGGATTTGGATTTGGATTTGGATTGGATTTGGATTGGATTTGGATTGGATTTGGATTGAATTTGGATTGGATTTGGATTGGATTTGGATTTGGATTGGATTTGGATTGGATTTGGATTTGGATTTGGATTGGATTTGGATTGGATTTGGATTTGGTTGGATTGGATTTGGATTGGATTTGGATTGGATTGGATTTGGATTGGATTTGAATTGGATTTGAATTGGATTTGGATTGGATTTGGATTGGATTTGGATTGGATTTGGATTGGATTTGTACACAGAAGTTGTTTCCATTGTAATCGGTCCACGGCTGTACCTCGCCAGCCTCGCTGTCTGCGGAGGGTCCGCCTTCTACTTGATCGATCCACCTTGCTCGTTGCGCGCCTCTTGTTCTTGTACCTGTCGGTTCGTTTTCGAGAACCATTTTCACAGGGCTGTCGTCCGACATTCTTACGACATGCCCAGCCCATCGTAGTCAACCGATTTTTGCGATGTGTACGATGGGAGGTTCTCCCAGCAACTGGTGCAATTCGTGGTTCATTTGCCTCCTCCATGTTCCGTCTTCCATCTGCACTCCACCGTAGATTGTACGCAGCACCTTCAGTTCAAAGACTCCAAGGGCGCATTGGTCCTCGACTAGCAATGTCCATGTTTCGTGGCCGTAGAGAACTACCGGTCTAATTAAGGTCTTGTAGATGGTCAACTTTGTGGTTTGGCGAACTTTGGACGCCGCCGGAACACGACTTTTGAATATCCTAGAGGCCCATGGAAGACAAACTTATGTTTCTATGAGAGATGTGTTGGGATCTCGCGATCTGTGCTATATGCAATCGATTTATGTATTTCTCCAAATGTCTAGTATAAGAGTTTGATTTGCTTGTGTTTTTTTTTTTTATTTATTTATTAGTTAGTGTTTGTTTTTTGTTACGATATCTAGTAGTCTCTTCGTCACCCAATGGTAACCCCTACCGACCGAATACCAAAATGGAGCCCTGACCATACCGCACAACGTTAAAGTGCTGGCGACAACTATTTCATGAGACTACAGCATCCCATTTCCATAGTCCTCTGTCGAATCCATCCCCAAAAAATGTCACCCATATCAACCTCGGGTAAAGCGGGAGTAAACTGTCCACGTCCCAAGTAGCACACTACGATCATAATTAGTTGTAGTAACTTGATTATGACTTAGCAAGTCATATTTAGGTTATCTTAACCGTATGGCAACAAGTGTGCTACTTGGGGTGCTGCTAATATTAGTATTAAGTTATTTTGTTACCAAAAAACAATTAAATGTCAGCTCCGTAAAGCTAACGCAATTGAGCCTCCAGACTAAATGCACAACAAGAGCGAAAATGCGCGTGCTATTATTATATAAATGTCAAAATTCAAACAATTACAAAAACACATAAGAATCGAAGAGCTAGCAACAAGCAAAAACATGTTCAAATCCATGTCCATCATTCTCACTTGGACTGCGGGCACAACAAGGATTTCGTTAGTTCTTTTTTATAGCCCAAGCCAATCATGTGAAAAATGAAATCAATTTATAAGAAAGGGTTGGAAATCATCGAAGGTGAATAGATTCAAGTTTACGTTTGTGAGATTAAAACGACGCCAACGACAACGTTTACGATTTCCAATTTCCTTTTCAAATCAAATTGAATGCTTTGTGACCATTTCCTGTATATCGTTCGAAGGATTTCCAAATGGAATGTTGCATTTCAACTTACTCTGCTCCATCCATTCGAAGTACTGCCACAGAGGATGATCGAATGTTATTGAGCGGTTTCTGAAAAAAGGAACGAAGCGGTTGTTGTTCAACAATTACATCTATTAGTCGTGCAGTTGATTTGGAATGATAAGTGCAAACAGCCTTCGGTATAATATTGTCGGACAACTTAAAAAGTAGCTACTCTTTTGTTGTACCATTTACGTACTGTCTAAAGGATTGCGGCGTTTTCAATTGCCATTTTTTTTTTCAATTGTTAACTGAACCACCAGCAACAGCTTTACCTCTTTACATAATCGCACAGTAGGCTAAGTGAAAAAAAAATGAGTTGAGTGTTTCAGACGATTTCACCAAATACCTTATCATCCATCCCAGAAAAAACAACAACCCCAAGAGGGTGGAACTGATAGCCTCCATCGCATGTGTTGTTTTGTTGCTTAATAAATAATTCATATCACGTCTTCTTATTTAAAAGCTGTTCTCCTCGCACATGTAGACGAAGACCGATACTCTTCGCCTAAGAAGGATGACTTTCTTTAGGTTCATATGTTGTGGGTGGAATGGTAAAAATACATAACTCTTGGTACCTCGTCACGATTTCTTCGACTATTGCATAGCACCTAGCAGGAAGATACCAAGAAGCTAGTCATCCTCGACACTTCCTCTTCGTCATGCAACAATCATTTTTAAGAAGATAGACGTGTTCAAAAAAGCGTGAATTAGATGCGAACTTTTAATTCACTTCGGATAATTATAATGGAACGCACTTTTGAAGAAGCGTGGGTTTCTACGAAATAAAGTGAAAAGTTGATTGTAATTAGATTGGTTGGTCTCTCTCGACAAAAACGGATCAGTCTCCCCCAAACAAATCATATTACCCTTCGGGCCAATCTTCTAACAATGTTCGCCATACACAGTTTCCATCTTCCCTTATATACCATGATTATGACAAGAAAATTACGCGAAATGGCAGACCATTGAGAACGCAGCAGGCGGGTGACCTTCTTAACGTCGGTTTCGAAAGAACTTTTGATTTGACGTCCCTATAAAGAGCTATTCAGCATTGTGCATTGTGGTCTCCCGCCGCAATGAGAAGGAGAAAAAGGGAAGCTGTCTGCTCCTAATAGTGGCTAATTTGGGGCTTTTTCTTCTAACTTTTGAGCTGCCGTTTCTGTGTAATTGGTGGTTTCAAGGTTTGTTAAAGTCAAAAACCTAATTAGGGCGATTTAGGTTTGTTTGCGGTACAGTTTTCTAAACAGATTGTTCTGCCTGTCATTTGGCGAATTGAATGATGCTATTGAGTATAATGATACTCTAACCCGAGTTTGGAACCCATTGTTCGAGAGAAGGGTGAGGAAATTTGGTTAGGAATTCTGAGTAAATTTTCGGGATTTTTTAGTAAAATTCAAGTAAGGTTAAGAAACCATTGTCATGAGTCTCTTGAATGTGCGTAACAAGGTTTAGACAAGGATTTTCTTTAAATTAGATTAAATTTGAATGAGTATAGAAGAATTGTATAAAGTAAAATAATTCGTGAACTCCTGAAGGTAATTCTTAACCTAGCGCAAAGGGTTGCTTGACATATCTTAGCTTATTGCTCATGAGAAAAAGGTTGCTCTTCGAAAATCACCTAAACCAGACGTGACATCAAACCCAACCTGGTTTTACTTTTTTACTTCGTTGATCTAAAGGAGACCACTGTAAATACAACAGAAAACGTACAGACGACCCAGCCCGGGAGTCACTCAAATGTGGATAGAAACAGACCAACAGAAAACGTTTTGGCAACACCGAATGAGAAAATGGAAAAAAGCGTATCGACCAAGCAGTAAAGTTCGCCTAGTAATAGCCTTTTAGTTTCTCCTACTCATTTCCATGCTGGTGCACAGCGCAGCCCAATTATGCAGACTGATAAATATTCATTTAGTCATTGCAAAACGTTTAGCTTCGTTCAGATCAGCGACGTTTAACCTTAATACGGTAAAATTAACCCACACTTAAATTCCAGCGTACGTCGTGATGTGGGCGTAACTACTTTTGTAAACAAACCTTCAAATTGGGTTTCATAATTCAGACAAATATATCCACCTCAATGGAAAAAGCTGCGTCTTTTTTGGATGGCGTAGACTCTCGTAACGATTGTTAAGTCAATATGTTAGGCAAAATAATAATTTCACCTTTTGGCACTCAACTCACTGATTGACAGCTCGCTCCCATACAAAATGTCATCGAGGGGCAATAATTGGGTGATTTTTTTTTATCTAATTGTATTAAGTGAACATTGTTCCAGAGTGCCAAAATTAATGAAGTTTTGAACTAAGGTTTCATTTTTAACTCAGATTGCAAATATGCATTTATCTCAAAACAACATAAGAACCCAACATTTTACAATTTTCGTTCAACTTTTAACTTTTAACTATAAACTTTAACCTTTACCTTTTAACTTTTTACTCTTTGCTCTTGACTTTTTAATTTTTACTTTCTACTTTCAATCTTTCAATTTCATTCTTTCAATATTTCAATCTTTCAATTTTTCAATCTTTCAATCTTCTTTCAATCTTTCAATCTTTCAATCTTTCAATCTTTCAATCTTTCAATCTGTAAAATCTTTAAAATCTTTAAAATCTTTAAAATCTTTAAAATCTTTAAAATCTTTAAAATCTTTAAAATCTTTAAAATCTTTAAAATCTTTAAAATCTTTAAAATCTTTAAAATCTTTAAAATCTTTAAAATCTTTAAAATCTTTAAAATCTTTAAAATCTTTAAAATCTTTAAAATCTTTAAAATCTTTAAAATCTTTAAAATCTTTAAAATCTTTAAAATCTTTAAAATCTTTAAAATCTTTAAAATCTTTTTAAAATCTTTAAAATCTTTAAAATCTTTAAAATCTTTAAAATCTTTAAAATCTTTAAAATCTTTAAAATCTTTAAAATCTTTAAAATCTTTAAAATCTTTAAAATCTTTAAAATCTTTAAAATCTTTAAAATCTTTAAATTAAAATCTTTAAAATCTTTAAAATCTTTAAAATCTTTAAAATCTTTAAAATCTTTAAAATCTTTAAAATCTTTAAAATCTTTAAAATCTTTAAAATCTTTAAAATCTTTAAAATCTTTAAAATCTTTAAAATCTTTAAAATCTTTAAAATCTTTAAAATCTTTAAAATCTTTAAAATCTTTAAAATCTTTAAAATCTTTAAAATCTTTAAAATCTTTAAAATCTTTAAAATCTTTAAAATCTTTAAAATCTTTAAAATCTTTAAAATCTTTAAAATCTTTAAAATCTTTAAAATCTTTAAAATCTTTAAAATCTTTAAAATCTTTAAAATCTTTAAAATCTTTAAAATCTTTAAAATCTTTAAAATCTTTAAAATCTTTAAAATCTTTAAAATCTTTAAAATCTTTAAAATCTTTAAAATCTTTAAAATCTTTAAAATCTTTAAAATCTTTAAAATCTTTAAAATCTTTAAAATCTTTAAAATCTTTAAAATCTTTAAAATCTTTAAAATCTTTAAAATCTTTCAAATCTTTAAAATCTTTAAAATCTTTAAAATCTTTAAAATCTTTAAAATCTTTAAAATCTTTAAAATCTTTAAAATCTTTAAAATCTTTAAAATCTTTAAAATCTTATCTTTAAAATCTTTAAAATCTTTAAAATCTTTAAAATCTTTAAAATCTTTAAAATCTTTAAAATCTTTAAAATCTTTAAAATCTTTAAAATCTTTAAAATCTTTAAAATCTTTAAAATCTTTAAAATCTTTAAAATCTTTAAAATCTTTAAAATCTTTAAAATCTTTAAAATCTTTAAAATCTTTAAAATCTTTAAAATCTTTAAAATCTTTAAAATCTTTAAAATCTTTAAAATCTTTAAAATCTTTAAAATCTTTAAAATCTTTAAAATCTTTAAAATCTTTAAAATCTTTAAAATCTTTAAAATCTTTAAAATCTTTAAAATCTTTAAAATCTTTAAAATCTTGAAAATCTTTAAAATCTTTAAAATCTTTAAAATCTTTAAAATCTTAAAATCTTTAAAATCTTTAAAATCTTTAAAATTTTTTAAAATCTTTAAAATCTTTAAAATCTTTAAAATCTTTAAAATCTTTAAAATCTTTAAAATCTTTAAAATCTTTAAAATCTTTAAAATCTTAAAATCTTTAAAATCTTAAAATCTTAAAATCTTAAAATCTTAAAATCTTAAAATCTTAAAATCTTTAAAATCTTAAAATCTTAAAATCTTAAAATCTTAAAATCTTAAAATCTTAAAATCTTAAAATCTTAAAATCTTAAAATCTTAAAATCTTAAAATCTTAAAATCTTAAAATCTTAAAATCTTAAAATCTTAAAATCTTAAAATCTTAAAATCTTAAAATCTTAAAATCTTAAAATCTTAAAATCTTAAAATCTTAAAATCTTAAAATCTTAAAATCTTAAAATCTTAAAATCTTAAAATCTTAAAATCTTAAAATCTTAAAATCTTAAAATCTTAAAATCTTAAAATCTTAAAATCTTAAAATCTTAAAATCTTAAAATCTTAAAATCTTAAAATCTTAAAATCTTAAAATCTTAAAATCTTAAAATCTTAAAATCTTAAAATCTTAAAATCTTAAAATCTTAAAATCTTAAAATCTTAAAATCTTAAAATCTTAAAATCTTAAAATCTTAAAATCTTAAAATCTTAAAATCTTAAAATCTTAAAATCTTAAAATCTTAAAATCTTAAAATCTTAAAATCTTAAAATCTTAAAATCTTAAAATCTTAAAATCTTAAAATCTTAAAATCTTAAAATCTTAAAATCTTAAAATCTTAAAATCTTAAAATCTTAAAATCTTTAAAATCTTAAAATCTTTAAAATCTTAAAATCTTTAAAATCTTAAAATCTTAAAATCTTTAAAATCTTAAAATCTTAAAATCTTAAAATCTTAAAATCTTTAAAATCTCCAAATCTTAAAATCTTTCAAATCTTTCAAATCTTTCAAATCTTTCAAATCTTCAAATCTTTCAAATCTTTCAAATCTTTCAAATCTTTCAAATCTTTCAAATCTTTCAAATCTTTCAAATCTTTCAAATCTTTCAAATCTTTCAAATCTTTCAAATCTTTCAAATCTTTCAAATCTTTCAAATCTTTCAAATCTTTCAAATCTTTAAAATCTTTAAAATCTTTAAAATCTTTAAAATCTTTAAAATCTTTAAAATCTTTAAAATCTTTGAAATCTTTAAAATCTCTAAAATCTTTAAAATCTTTAAAATCTTTAAAATCTTTAAAATCTTTAATATCTCTTAAATCTTTAAATTTTTTAAAATCTTTAAAATCTTTAAAATATTTAATATTTTTAAAAATGTTTAAAATTCTTAAAATCTTTAATATCTTTTAAATTTTTAAAATCTTTAAAAATTTTAAAATCTTTAAAATCTTTAATATCTTTAAAATCTTTAAAAAATTTAAAATCTTTAAAATCTTTAAAATCTTTAAAATCTTTAAAATCTTTAAAATCTTTAAAATCTTTAATATTTTTAAAAATGTTTAAAATTCTTAAAATCTTTAAAATCTTTGATATCTTTTAAATCTTTAAAATCTTTAAAATCTTTAAAATCTTAAAATCTTAAAATCTTAAAATCTTAAAATCTTAAAATCTTAAAATCTTAAAATCTTAAAATCTTAAAATCTTAAAATCTTAAAATCTTAAAATCTTAAAATCTTCAAATCTTAAAATCTTTCAAATCTTTCAAATCTTAAAATCTTTCAAATCTTTCAAATCTTTAAAATCTTTAAAATCTTTAAAATCTTTAAAATCTTTAAAATCTTTAAAATCTTTCAAATCTTTTAAATCTTTCAAATCTTTAATATCTTTAAAAATGTTTAAAATCCTTAAGATCTTTAAAATCTTAAAAATCTTTAATATCTTTGAAATCTTTAATATCTTTAAAATCTTCAAATCTTAAAATCTTCAAATCTTCAAATCTTAAAATCTTACAATCTTACAATCTTAAAATCTTAAAATCTTTAAAATCTTAAAACCTTACAATTTAAAAAATTTTAAAATTTTAAAATCCTACAATCTTAATATCTTAAAATATTAAAGTCATTCAAATCTCTAAATCTCTCATTCCAAACTTAATTCTTAACGACTGTTCCAGAAAGTATAAACACCTCATTTTAACGGTCACTTTGAATATAATGAAATATTTCAACATGTTTTGGCTGCGACCATGCGTGCCAAAGAAAGACTTGGGCTAAAAACATACCGGAAGCAGAAAAAACCCAAAAGGAACCCAAGACAGGACGCGTCCGTGAAACCATGGGCCCGCAAACTCTACGATTCGTTATTGTGTAGAAATTCTGGGTGTATAATAATGGACGATGAAACGTATGTGAAACTAGATTACAAAACGCTTCCCGGACCACACTTCTATACTGTAAGCGAAGACAAAGACATCCCCGAAACGAAGAAGGCAATTTTTACCGAAAAATTCCGTAAGAAGGTTATGGTTTGGCAGGCAACATGCGAGTGTGGTAAAACATCTAGTCCGTACATCACAACGGAGACGATGAACACTCAGAAATACGTTAAGGAATGTCTCCAGCAGCGATTATTGCCGATGATCAGGCAGCACGAAGGTCAAGTAGTGTTTTGGCCTGATTTGGCGTCATGTCATTACGCAAAGGACACTCTAGAATGGTACAAAATTCAAAATGTATGTTTCGTGCCGAAAGACATGAATCCGCCGAACTGCCCGGCGGCACGGCCAATCGAGACTTTTTGGGCTTTAACCAAAGCAAAGCTTCGAAAATTCATAAAACCAGCGGACGACATCCAAAAATTTAAAAAAGATTGGCCAAAAGTGGTCAAAATCGTGAGAAGTACCACTGTGCAGAAGCTAATGGGTCATGTTCGAGGAAGAGTTAGGAGTCTTGGCTATGATTAAATATGTTGATTAAACGAGTGTGAAATATCATATAAAACACAAATACAAATATGATTTGCCAAATAAAATTATTAAAACTAAAATAAAACATGACTTTTTGTTATTTTGAAGGTGTGCTCATACTTTCTGGAACAGTCTATACTATCTTAAATGTGATTTAATTAATTAATCATTATTAGTGCTTAAAAATTCTAAAATTTTAAAACAAAAACCAAATATCTTGAATCTTGATTCTTGAATCTTGAATCTTGAAATTCTTAACGAAGAATATTTTTTAACAATTCATCCTCGATGGCAAATATCGATTCCATCGCGTGCAAACGTATGACAGGGAACGTGAATCTAGTGAATCTTATGAATCTTGTGAATCTTGTGAATCTTGTAAATCTTGTGAATCTTGTGAATCTTGTGAATCTTTTGAATCTTTTGAAGCTTGTGAAGCTTGTGAAGCTTGTGAATCTTGAATCTTGAATCTTGAATCTTGAATCTTGAATCTTGAATCTTGAATCTTGAATCTTGAATCTTGAATCATGAATCTTGAATCTTGAATCTTGAAATTTTAATCCTAAATTAAAAATATTTGTTTACGATTCACTCTCGATGGCAAATATCGATTCTATCGCGTGCTAAAGGACGACAAGGAAAGTGGCACGAGTTTTTGAAGGTAAAAAATCCCTAGGCAATTCGAGAGGTAGAATTAATTTTCACTTAAATTTGACAGATCAAAAATCTCCAAAAAACTAATACTCTGATAAAACATATTCGAACAAAACTGAGAATTTCCCAATTCGATCGAACGAACGATGTTCGAATGGTTCGAATTGGAGAACGAGAATACGAATTTCATTTTCTTTCGAACGTTTTCAATATGAACGTAATTCAAAATAAGAGTTTATTAAGCTTAGTGACGTTTAACGCACGTACACTATCAAGTCTAAAGCCGTGTAATTTTTTTTTTCCCCAAAGATAACCTAAACGTTGGCTTACCATTTTTAATCTTTCTGGCAGCTGCTTGTTATGTTTTTCTCCAAAGCGCACTACCACATTTCCAGAAGGCACACTACCGCACCTAGATGTGATAAGCTCAATAGCAGACTGATAGACGAGCAATTAGTTCAGACAAACACATTCTCGAAAATCAACCGATCATTTATTTTCGAAATATCAAGTTTAAGCGAAAATTCATCAAATGGAACATAGCCCGAATATCCCGCATACAAGCCAGTGCTGTCCACTCGCAACCTGCAAAAAAATCATTTAATCTTGTGAAGATCTTTTTTGAGTTTCGTTTAGACTGCACCGGCCTAGAAATGGGATATTTGGGTTTTATTTATCTTCAAAAACTTGTGACAAACACCCTGGTGAACCATTGTCACTTGTCGTTAAACTTTAAAAACTGATTAATTTTTAAAACTTGAGCTTTAATAGAATGCATACGAATTTACTCTTAGATTCATTTCTCTATATATGTTTGATAGGCGCACTATTACGAAATATACTATTACAATAAAAAATTGCTAGTAGCACATTACCTCAAACATCTCATCATTCCACTGAACAACACATTCAAACAGTCCTTTTATTGCTATGGAAGTTGTAGGAAGCTGCTTTCTTGGTATTGTAGGGAAGAAAATACTCTGACATGGCAACCAAAGCTGGCTTCCGCCACATGAAATTCATCAATACTTGTCGTTCCGATAAGTGGGTTGGATATTTTCTTATTTGCCGCTTGAATGGTGCCCTTCCATCATGCACCTACTGTGGTGTACAGTCGGCAAACGAAGCAACTGAAAGTTTTCCGACAGGGAATATTCAACGAATGGACTCGAATCTACCGCTGGGTTTGTTCGAATATCGATAAATATTGATGATAAGATTTTCAGCTTGAAACTCGCAAATTAGGGCCGAAAAAAGAAGCCACTATCTCTAGCGTTCAAAAGTATAAAAGCACCCCCAGGGAAGATTTTGACTGCTCATTATTGGTTATTGTTTTTCCCTTAATACAGGCAATTTGTCACGTCACGTCGCCTGTCGGGAGCTGCTGCGATGATCGATTCACTGATTGGTCGACTGGTTTAACATTTCTCGATGCGTTGTATGTTACTTTTGCTATTCGCACTACCTAATGATTGACTAATGAAAGAAAATCAATCATTATTGACTGAAATGTAGGTAGTCATGTTCAAGTCTGCATGTTTGTCTCCGTTTTCGTTCATTGAAAATCATTAAAACCACGCAACGGTTTTCAGTCAAACATTGAACGCCAAAACGTCGGGATATTTATTCAAATGTGGAAGCTTCTTTGAAAACTAGAATTCTCTTAGGAACCAAGCGATGTTGTGGGACTCGTTTCGACTCCTCATAATTCATCATAAAGGTGCCCACATATGAACTATACGCGAATGTTGAAAATATACATTCAATACACTCATAAAAATATCCTAATGTTCGGTTATCTAGAAAATAATGTTCAATGAAGCCTCCCGATAGGATGGCATGTAACGCCTCCTCTCATTTGTTCAATCAACCCTCTGCAAATCATCCTATAGGACACTTCACAAAACACAGTGACAAAAGGAAATGAAGTTACCTTGGTTAGCAACAATTAAAATGAACGGCTAATCAAGACCTTGATCGAAAGGTGAGCGCTGTGCTGGTTGAAATATTAAATATACTTAATCCTATTAAATCTCGTATTTGATGTATTCGAGTAGGTGATACGTCTCCTGCTGGATCATAAAACTCTGCCAGCAAACAACTAGTCGTTGTTTTCCTCTTAAAGTCCTTTCGAACCAACCAACATACTTCGAAGGCAGATGGCCGTGGTGAAATTGTCGGATTACCAGATGTGGTGAATATAGTTTGATTTTGCGCAATCCTGCTCTGTATTGTCCTTAGAGAATAAATCTAAACTTATCGCAACATTTCTGCCATCGCAGCTTTCAGCGCAGGAACAATTTCGTCCACCTAATATCCAAGAATCACCAACGTCTTTTTAACAACTTGATGTGACAATCTTCGATTTCACGATATGCCTGCAACCTGTCACGCTGCAATGTTTTCGTAGCCAGCATAAATATCATATACGAAAACTGTTAGAGTAGGCGCTTACAAGGTGGACTCCAACAAACTATTTCATATCAGTTTTCTTAAGAAAAGCTTCTTCAAGAAATTGATATGATAAATTAAACGAAGAATTCAAAGGAATACTCCTACTGAATTCGAGCCTAGAGACTTTTCCTTCCTTTAAACCCCGAAATAAATCGTAAGATTTAATTCACAAAAATCTATTTATTTTGTTCATAAAGTAACGTACAATACTATACACTTATTTCGTAATAATAAATCGAGGGTAGTCTATCTTCTTCTCTACTTTAGTCTAGTGATGTATAATGCTATAGTATCATTAAGGCTGATATCCACTCATAAGTGATATGCCGGTATTCACTCTATCTTATATGTTTGGTTGTTGGGGATACCTGAATGAAAACAAAATTAAGGTAAACCCGAATAAAAACTTATTCCAGGCATCTAATCTTAAAATAATAAATGTTATGTATGTCTGTTATATCAACACTTCCCCTCATTTCTTCATTTCAAGCATCTTTAACATCGTCTGAAATTTACTGTCACCTAATGCTTTTGTGAAAACATCAGCTACCTGTTCTTCTGTGGGAATATACTTGAATGATACCTTCTTCTTCTTCTTCTTAGCGTTTTCAAGCTTATTGCTTTCACAATTAGCTTATCGCTTGCTCTCAATTTAGTGTTCTAAATGCACTTCCACAGTTATTAATTGAGAGCTTTCGATGCCAGGTACCATTTTCGCATTAGTATGATTGTGTGGCAAGAACAGTCATACTCTATGCCCAGGGAGTCGAGAAATTTTCCTTAACGAAAAATTCCTAGACCAGACCGGGAATCGAACCCAGCCACCTCCAGCATGGTGTTGCTTTGTAGCTGCGCCTTTGCCGACTGAGCTAGGGGAGGCCCCGATGATACCTTCAATGATACCTTTTGATCTCTAATTACTTCACGAATAAACATGTACTTAATATCAATATGTTTCGTTCTTTGATGATGACGTGGTTCTCCTGCTATGCTTATACAAGGCATGTTGTCTTCGTATATTATGAATGGAGTCACTAGGAACCCAATCTGATACAATATATTAGACAACCAGATGCCCTCCTTGATCGCTCCACAAAGTGAGATGAATTCCGCCTCCGTTGTTGACAGCACCACCAATGTTTGTTTCTTCGTTGCCCAAGAAATCGTGTTTCCGAACACAGTGAATACTGTTCCAGAAATGGACCGTCTATCGTCTTGATTGTTGGCGAAATCGGCATGCGCGTAACCGACTAGTGGCTTGTCAAAACCAGGGTTGTACTCCAGCTTAAGTGATTTGCTCCCTTGCAAATAACGTAAGATTCGTTTCAGTCCCGCCCAATGAACGTCGTTAGGATTGCTCTGAAATTGACTGAAATTATTAACTGAAAAACAAATGTCGGGCCGGCTCATTAGTGCCAAATACTGCAGGCAACCTAAAAGAGCCTTGTACGGTTGATCGGTGGGATTTCCTTCGTCTATTGACCATTTGACAGAAGAGGCAATTGGAGTATTTACTGGCTTGCAGTTTTCCATGCCGAATCTTTTTAAAACTTTCTCAATGTATAACTTCTGTGTGATTTCTAATACATCATCATGTCTATGGATTTCTAGGCCAAGGAAATTCTTTACACTGCCTAAATGCTTCATCTGAAAGCTCTGACATAATGATTCCTTTATCCACCTGATATCGTTGAGATCTTTACCAAAAATCAACATATCATCAACATAAAGGATCAAATACAGATAATTTTGCTTACAAACGTAAACGCAGGAATCCGATTTCAATCTATTGAAGCCCTTTTCCATAATTATCTTATCAAATCTCATGTTCCAACTTCTACTTGCCTGCTTAAGTCCATAGATATATTTATTCAATCAGCATACGTTAATCCTTCCTTCATCGTCTACAGGTAGTTTCATATATATCTCTTCTGATAAACCACCATTTAAAAATGCGGTGTTCACATCCATTTGATGGATCGTATTGTAGTCATTTTTGCTACAGGTGCAAAGGTTTCACCATAATCAATGCCTGATTTTTGTGAACAACCTTTTGCCACAAGCCGAGCTTTGAAGCGAGGGAATGGTAATTCATCTTTAATAGAGAATATCCACATTGAGTTTATTGGTTTCTTTCCATTTGGTACTTTCCCCACTAATGTCCACGTATTATTATCATTCAAGGACTTTAGTTCATCCTCAATGATCTTTTTCCAACTTGACCAGTCATCATGTTTCATAAGTTCATTAATATTCTGGGGAACTTCCCCTGAATCTAAACATGTCAGAAAGGCTGAATCATAGTCAGACATTCAAATAGGTGGTCTTCGAACCCTTTCACTATGACGATGCGAAACCTCGCTCTCGTTATCAGAAAGAACATCCTGAAACTCATCTTCGTTTTCATCTAACCCATTTGACTCATTGCCCTCAGACATATTATTTAGCTCCTCTCTTCGCAAAATAGAGAGTGCCCCAAGCAAATGCTGGAAATCATTTGGGATTGCTACAAGCAATGAATTTATTTGCTCTTCATGAGAGACTTTCTCTCCCATACTTGTTAACTGACGTACAATCTCTTCATGAGAAGAGAATAATTTTTGTAGGGATTCAAAACTCTCATTCTTCAGCAAATACAATTTTGAACGAAGACCAAGCATGGCCACCGGCCCTTTCGGCTGAAAAATACCATCCAGCTTGTCGATGACTTCTTTTGCACATGTGCATTTAAAAACATGTGCCATTGGATCATCATCCAATGCCATAATCAAATCATTAATGGCAGCTTTGTCATCTTTCATGCGCTTGGCAAACTTTGCCTCTCGCGCCCTTTCCTGCTCTGCCGTAGCATTCGCTACCGGATTCGCATAATCCTCTTCGTCCGGACGTTTCTCCAGAACATGATATATTTCTTCTTGGTTCAAATAATACTCCATTCTCTTCCTCCAGAACGGGTACGATTTTTCGTCCCCTCTGAAAATCGGAACAACTATTCTTCTGGATCTATTATCCATTGCAGTTTCTTTAGAAAAACCTTGTCTCAAATTCCCAACAAAATTCTTTGCCTATGACTTTCCAATAGAACTCAAATCTTTCCAACAAAATACTTTGTCTGGAATTATCTCAAGAAGACTCAAACTTCCTTACCGAGCTCCGAACAGAAAACTTTATCAATAAAATTTCTAAAAAAATCTTACCTTCCCAACAAAAACACTTTGTCTGGGATTTACACAAGAAGATTCAAAACTTCCCAACAAAATACTTTGTCTGGGCCCATAACCTGTTAGAGTATGCGCTTACAAGGTGGATTCCAACAAACTATTTCATATCAGTTTTCTTAAGAAAAGCTTCTTCAAGAAATTGATATGATAAGTTAAACGAAGAATTCAAAGGAATACTTGATTTTTATATCATCATAAAACACTAGGAAAAGCAACATATCAATTTCCAATCAATTAGTTACACAGAAAAAAAAAATTAAATTTAACAGACGCGTAAAATTTCCCCTCGTTCATTTGCAAGCCAAAGCAAGCGTATTCAAAGAAATTGTTTGCAATCTTTCATCCAACTGCCTAATTCGCGCGATATCTGGAAAACATGACACACTTGTTCTTCGCCGCATTGTTCGATTTGAATTAACATTAACAACTTTACTTCACAAATGATGTTTTCCTTCATATATTTCTTTAATTTAATTTATTCAAAACCAAATGTTCACGTACCATTTAAGACTGTACTGCAACGCAGAACGCGTGGAATAGTTGGATGTAATCCTTCAACACCACACAGAAAAAAATAATTAATTTTAACAAGCGCGTAAAATTTCCCCTCGTTTAATTTCAAACCAAAGGAGGCGTAAACAACGAAACTGTTTGCAATCTTTCATGCTCCATACAACAATGTTTGCAGTCTTTCATACAACAGGCTAGATTCGGGTGTTTTCTGGATTAAGTTTACATGAAATATCCCATTATTTTCTGCCAAATCTAGCATTCCCTTTATGTGCATTAAATAACGCAGAAAATTCAATGTTACTTTTTATCTGTGCAGGTTAGGTAGAATTCTGCATTTGCAAAAAGCGTTGAGTACACTGAGAAAAAAGATTAGTAAACGCAAACATATTCTAGTGTCATTTAATCGGAATTTCACGTTGATTTTGGCACAAACATCATATTAGTTTGATTTCACTACCTACGGTTGCTAAAACAAACTAAAATTTTGAGTTATTGTTTCGGGTTTTAAGCAGTTAAGTTCAACTGACAGTCGTTTGAAATTACCATTATGTTGGTTGTTTCATTGTGACAGCTACGAAAACAAACAGATTTGTTGGTTGATTCTACCAACGTTTATGGCTTGTTTCAAACAAATCTAAGTATGATTTAAATTGAATTGCTGTTTGTAACAAACAAACGAAAACGGTTGAAACAACAAACATTTCCGTTAACAATCACCTACATTTTTTCTGTAATTTAATGAATATATATTTTAATAAATTGCCAACCAACATTAAAAATGTACACATTTACATTTATAGACTTCTCTTAGTCTAAGAGAAATCTACAAATGCTAATGAGAGCTTTTCCTCTATTTTCAGGTTTTTTTTTAAATTGTTTACCGTTTGCATTTTAAAAAAAAATGGACAAAAATTGCCGATTTTTCATGGGCTTACCCGCACTGACAAAACTACCCATGCAGCATCAGTCATAGTAACACATGAGTCAGCAGACAAAATTTGACAGCTCGTTCAGAAGTATACGCGTTCAAAGAACGGCACCCCGCCGCATCGAAAACGGACATCGTGCGGCACTTTGTGGACGCCGGATACGCCCGTTCCGGCATCTACAACATCTTGGCACTATTAGACAACAATCAGTGTATCGAAAGAAATCCCGGTTCCGGACGGCCGACGACCCTGAGCGACAAAAAGATCCAAAGGATGCTGAAGAGGAAGACCGAGGGAAAAGTGGCTACATCGCTGCGTGCGTTTGGCCGGGAAAAAGTACCTGGCGAACATGAACATACATGTTAGGAAGCGGAAGTCGCGTCAACTGGTTTCGGAGCTGCAGACAATCACGCGGCGGCAGCGGCTGAATAAGATGGTCAACTCGATTTTCCCGGCGAATCGCGACGTGGCCGTAGTGATGGACGACGAGACCTATCTCACTCTGGATGGCAACGACTGACAGGGTACTTCGTATTTTACTTCCCCCACAAAGGAAGTGAGCTCCGAAGTGAAGTTCATTTCACACACCAAGTTCCCCAAGAAGGTGCTGCTGTGGCTGACAATCAGCGAGAAGGGGATGTCAAAGCCGCTCTTCTTTCGCTCCGGACTGGCCGTGAACGGGGAAATTTATAGTACGAAATGCCTGCCGGAAGTTGCGTCGTTCATCAAGAAATACCATAAGGGCGAAGACGCGGTGTTCTGGCCGGATCTGGCGTAGGCCCACTACTCGAAGCGATCGTTGGAGGAGATAGAGCGGCTGAATATCGATGTGGTACCCAAGTTGGCGAACCCGCCCAACGTCCCCCAGCTGCGTCCCATCGAGAATTTCTGGGCCAACCTGAAGCGTAAGATCTACTCCAACAATTTTGTCGCGAAAACTGAGGAGGAATTGATAAATAAAACGAAGAAAGAACTCAAAAACATGCCTACACGCATGTTTTTGTCCGCCATGATGAATTTTCCCGTTAACTGCCGGAAGACTGCTCGCAAGGGCGTAGATTTTTTTTGCAAGTAAGCTTAAATAATTACCTTCCATGGTAAATTTATCAAAAGCAATTACACTAGTTTACAGCATTTATGAACTCGGTAAGCTGATCATCATTTCTAATGTGAAATTTCATGTAGAATTCAAAAATGCCGTCATATAAAATTGAAGTAGAACAGTTTTCGAGATATGGATAAAAGTTGATTTTTTAATAAATGAAAAAAAAACACATTTACTTAAAATGGAATATCTTCAACGCAAGTGTTCCAATTTCAAATTTTTCATCAAATGGAACAAAATTAAATTTAACACCGATCTTTTGAACATTGCAATATTTTTTTTTTTTTTTTGTCTTGATTATCGAGATTTTCAGCCTTGGGCTGGTTCATCTCCCGTCGTAGTAACTCAAATTCCCTTTTTGGGTATTTTCGTAACTTGTTCGGAGGTGAGATTCGAACTCGTGACTTTGGCGTGAGAGGTATGGATGTTAACCACTACGCCGGGGTCGCCCCCATATTGCAATATTCTAGGAGTAATAGTCTCGACGCTATTTATAAGTATATATAATTTTTTGCGATTTTTTAGATTTGTACAAAAAATTGTGCTAAACATATGAATAATACCAAACTAACGTCAACAAAAAAATAAATTGCATGGGGTGGTTAAAGAAAAAAAAAAAAAAAAAAAAAGTAGGGGGGGGGGGGGGGGGTGTTTGTTTAAGGGAAAAAAAAATAAGGGAAAAAAAAAAAAAAAAAAAAAAAAAAAAATCTCTCTTTTTTCTTTATATATTTTTTTTTTTTTTTTTTTTTTAAAAAATATTTATTTTTTTTTTTTTTTTTTATAAATATATTTGTGTGTGGGTGGTGAAAAAGGATCTTATAAAAAAAAAAAAAAAAAAAAAAGGAGGAGGGGGGGGGGGGGGAAGAGGGGTGGGGGAGAAAAGTGAAGAGATGGAGGTGTTGGGGGGGGGGGGGAGTTGTTGTTTGTCTTTATTTGAGAGACTTTCAGCCGGTGGCTGG
Source organism: Aedes koreicus (assembly GCA_024533555.2). NCBI lineage: Eukaryota > Metazoa > Arthropoda > Insecta > Diptera > Culicidae > Aedes > Aedes koreicus. The sequence goes on from JAHHFK020004695.1 coordinate 61,416, forward strand.
TTCATCTCTTGAAATATTAGCATACGAGGTAGGGCCTGAAGGGTCCCAACCAAGTGGTGGGCGGGCGGGGCTCTAGGCCCCTTAACACAATTCATTTATTTGAAATAATAAGTTTACTTGATGAAAAAACTCGTTCTGAACAATTTTCAAGTGTGGAGGCTGTCGCTACTTTCAGAGTTGGTTACTGGTATTTGGTGGGCCAATCGCGTTTCTCGATCATGTCAATGTCGTTGCAGGTCATATATGGTTTGGAGTGGGGTGAAATCAAAACTTGACTGGTATCCTTATAGTGTTCCTAGTTCATGTCCATGTTTAGGGGGTTGGATTTGGAGCCGGTTGGTCGAGTAGGTTGACGGGTCGTGGGAGTGGTTTGGGAGAGGGGGGGGGGGGCACCCACCGGTGCACGGCATCGTTGAGAGGTCCATCATCGGCGGACCCACTACCCCTCCTCGTAGTTTTGATCTATGTAAAGTATTCAGTGTACTATATAGCGTCGTAAAGGTGGCAGTCCTTAAGAAAGCAAACCAAGGCTGCCTCTCTAGTGGGGTCGTTGCTGAGGGCATCTTTCGGGGAGCTCGAGATGTCATAGTGTTCCCGGGGTCCTTGGTACTGGGGGCAATGGCATATAAAGTGCTCCACCGAGTGGTGTTCGTTGCAGGTGGAACAGTTTATACGGAATGGCCCGTTTCCGGCCATATTGTGAGATGCCCTGGTGTGTCCAGAGCGAAGGCGGGAGAAGACCACCTGTTGCCGGTGGTTCGGTTGATCCTTACCTCGATGGACGGAGTATTTGATTTTTCGGATGAAGAGCTCACGGTTCTGGGTGTAATCGTTGGTCCAGGCGTCCCATACGATTCTGTTGAGCCATTTTTTTGCATCATCTCCAGGGATGGTTTTACCGTATAAATTGACACTTCTTCCAATTGAGGCCAACCGATCGGCCTCGACGTTTCCTGGGATACCGCAGTGGCCAGGTATCCAGCCGATTGTTGTTCCAGGAAAGGCGTGTAGTGTGATTGCCTGGATCCAAGGGTGTGACGGTGTTTCTGAGCTGAGACCAGTGACAACGCTGGCTGAGTCCGTAAAGACAACAATTGGTCGGTCGGATGGAGTGGTGACGGCGATCCAGATGGCTAGTGCTTCGGCTGAGAAGATGCTGCATTGATTGGGGAGCCTATGGAACCGGGTAGAATCCTCGCCGGCTATCCCGATGCCAACCCCGTCGTTCCCAACGGAGCCGTCCGTGTATCGAATGCAATGGTTAAGGTATTGCCGGTTGATGAGTTCAAGGAACGTCGCCTGTACCGCAGTTGGGTTGGCTCCGGCCCTGAAAGCTTTTTGGAAGGTGTTGTCAACGGTAATTTTTTCCTGGTTCCAATCTTTGGCTCCACACCAATGGACCCTGGCCACCGGGGGGAGCACCTGATTGGCGACTTCGGTGAGGAGTTGGTTGGCCTCCTCAAGGAGGTAGACCCCTCCACTTGGGCCGGCTGTCTTCTCAAGGAAACCGATGGTGCGCTTTCCTAGGGTAGTCGCGATGAAGTATCGGAAGGGGAGGACGCCCGCTTCGACGCAAGCAGTGCTGCCAGGTGTTGAAGGGAGCAAGCTGGAAGTGATCCGGATGGCAGAGTTGTAAGTCGGGGCCAGTTTCTCCCACAACAGTCGCCTGGCAAAGCAGGTGATTTCGAGGCCATAGGTGATTCGGCTGTTGATTATAGCGGCGGTAACTCGGAGTCTGGTTGTGCGGTTGCAGTTTTGGTGTCTTCCGGCGATGGTTCGGAGGAGGTTAAGGCGTGTGCGGCAGTTTTTCTTAACGTCGTCGAAATGATGACGGAAAGACATTGAACGGTCGATTCGGATTCCTAGCACTTTTACTGAGGACAGCTGTTTAATCTGGCGGCCTCCAAGAGCGATTGGCGTAGCCAGTGACCGATGATTGCTGCCACAGATGTGGGTGAAGCTGCATTTCTCCGGTGACAGCTGGAAGCCAGAGGTTGAGGTCCAGTTCTCAACTAGTCGTACCGCTTGACCTAGTTTTTTCCGCAGGGCGACCAGTGTGCTTCTCACGGCCATTAGGACAATGTCATCCGCATAAACGAATATGAAAATACCCACCGGTAGTTTTGAGAAGATCCCATTCATCCGGATTAAGAAAAGGGTGACGGCAATGACCGACCCTTGTGGAACGCCTGTTTCTTCAGTGAATGTGTCGGATCGGTGGTTTCCAATAATAACCTGGAAGGTCCGGTGTTGCAGAAAGTTCCGCAGAAAGTACATAACGTGCCCGGACAAACCCCAGGTTATAAGCTGCCTAAGAACGTCAGGCATCCATGCTCTATTGTAGGCCTTTGATATGTCGAGGGTGGCGATTTCCGCGTGATGTCCGTCCCGGAGAGCTTGCTGCAACGCTTGGCCTAGGGTACTCAGGTACGTGTTAGTTCCGAAGCCTGGCCGAAAAGCGTGTTGTCGGTTATCGAGGAGTCCGTTGGAATGTAGATAACCGTAAAGCCGGCGGTTGACCATTCGCTCCAGGATCTTAGAACCACAGCAGGTGAGGGAAATGGGTCTGTAATCCTCTGGCAAGAGGCCCTGTTTGCCGGCCTTTTTGACTGGAACAACTAGGCTGTGGGACCATGAGGCGGGAAAACTGTTTCCTGTCCACTCCTTATTTAGGAGGTGTAGAAGGGTGGTTTTGCCGGCGAGTGGTAGGTTCCGAAGTAGCGGGTAGCCGATATCGTCGGGGCCGGCCGAGTTTCCCTTGGCTCTGGAGAGAGCGAATGTTAGTTCGTGCATTTGAAACGGCTGGTTGATGGTGAGGTCGGGGTCGGTGTCAGGGATGGTGACGTCTTTCACATGACGGCCAGCGCAGACGATTTTCCGCCGGAAGTCCTCCGGGTAGCTTTCGAGTGACGATAGGCCGTAGAAGTAGTCGCCTAGGGAGTTGGCTACTGATTTCGGGTCGGTTGTGGTGCTACCGTTAATTTTGAGGCCGATACCTCTTTGACATCGTTTCCCGCTGAGTGCGTTAACTCTTCTCCAAAGTTCGGAGGTCGTTTCGCTGGGGCTGATGCCGTCAAGGAACTCTTCCCAACTGGCTTTCTTGGCAGACCTTATCGTATCGCGGCAGTGGTTCCTTCTCTCACGGTAGATGCGGGAGGCTTCGGCTTTGCCTGGGTGTCCATCTGGTAGCCGTTTGAGGGCTCGGAGGGCCTTTCTCCTTGCTTTTACAGCCGCTTTGGTCTCATCTGACCACCAGTGGAGGGCTCTCCTGCCAGGGATTTGGCTTGTTTTGGGGATGCTTGCTGTGGCAGCGGCGGTAATACCATCGAAGAATTCGTCGATTGAACCGGGGTTGCCCTTCGAGAGGTTGTCGACTAGGGTCTGGAACATGCTCCAGTCCCCGTGTTTGTACTGCCACCGGGGTCTGCGTGAGGTATCGATTTGGCTGCCCGATCTGATGATGATGGGATAATGGTCACTGCCCATAGGATCTGCCCATCTTTCCCAAGATAAGTGCTGTAGGAGGCAGGGACTACAGAAGGACAGATCCAATGTGGAGGTTCGTTGCCCGTTCAGCCAGGTTGGTGAACCGTCGTTAAGCAGAGTGAGATCTGCATTCTCGGTGGCTTCGTGGATTTCAATACCGCGTCTGTTGTTGCGTTTGCTGCCCCATGACTCGTGGTGGCCGTTAAAATCGCCGACAAGAAGGATCGGACCACTGATGTTACCTAGAATTGCCATGAGGTGGTTTGAAAGGTTGCAGATTTTGTTTGACGGTAGGTAGGCCGAGATGACGGTGACAGCGAACGGAGCTGAGAGCTTGACGGCAACGATGGGCAGGTTGGAGTCGATGTTGATGACCTCAAAGTCAAAGGGAAGCCGAACGCCGATAGCAGTTGATCGGAAAGAATTCCGTTGGCTGGTCAGGGTCCATTTGTACCTCTTGGACAATGATCGGTCTAGTTGGTCGATGTAGGCTCGGTGGACTTCTTGGATGGCAAGAACCGTGGGGGAGAGGTCGCGAACTAGTAACTCCAGATCAGCGAGGTTGTTGAAATATCCATTCATGTTCCACTGGATGGCCAGCGTTTGTGTGGGGGAAACCTGGGTGTGGCTGGGAGGAGTGGTAGCAGGGGGATGGCTGCGGAGGGGATGTTCTGTGGTGGGATAAGCTTGGATATGAGGAACGGGTGAGATAGTGCCTGCTACCAAGGTGTTTTGGCAGGTTTTGTCAGTCCGGAGACGTGAGGGACCGGCGATTGGAATTGGAATGTTGGCGTGCTTAGCGCTCCAGGCGTCGTAAAGGACAGCGTTAGTCCTTGCTTTGACGGGGATGCATCCTTTTTCTCTTAGCCTAGCAGATCTACGTAACGGGGTTGGTGCTGGGTCTAGGGGAGTGACCAACGAGCGCTGGGTGGGATCCACCAGTTCCGGGTCGGCATAGACTTCCGTGCTGTGGGGGATCCGGCCTCCCGAGGCCCTATCCCTTTCCCAGTCCTGGTCGTAGCAGCCGATGGTGTGTCCTGATTGATTTGTCCTGGTTCCGTCCGGCGAGGGATACAGGTATGCCTGCTTGTCCGTCTCGCTTTTCCTACTTAATTCCTGTGTTCCGGTTTCAGGGGTATACGGGGGAGCCCGCTTGTCCGTCCCTCTTCCAGTCGCATTGGAGGGTCGAGGGTTGTCCAATGATTCCGGTGGGGTAATGACGTCCGCATCAGTGGGGCCTCTCCTGCTCCGCTGCTCCGCTGGGTGGTGTTCCGTTTTATTACATTTTATGCTGCCTCTGGAGGTTGCCAACAAGTGTCGGTGGGTAGCCCTAGATTTCGATGAGGGGGATATGTCCGCATCAGAGGGGTACCGACTGCCTGAGGCCTTATCCATTGCAGTTGAGGATTGGTGGGTGGTGGAGTGTTGATTGGTAGGGTGTTTCTTCTCATCCGTTGCCATTGCGTTGCCGTTGTAGGTGATTAGAACTTTGTTAAGTTGGGAGGCCATTGTAATTACTCGCGGTGGTTATGATCCAGGCTGGGGTGAGAAGAATGGAATATTTTATGTGGACTTTTAAGCTTCCGCCGGTGGTTCGGCGATGTCCTCTTCCGAGGAGATGTAGAAGTCGTTGTTTGTGGGGGGGTCCTGTTCCATACTGTTGTCCTTGTTGATGAGAGTCAGCAATTGGGTGCTTTTGCTTCGTTTTGGGGCAGAACCAGTGGTTTCGGTGCAGTCTTGTTTAGGGGTTTTAGGTTTGGAAGTTCGTGGTTGGGTAGATCTATCCGTTTTGGTATCCTTTAGGTTGTTTCGGAGAGAGTCAATTACTCTTTTTGAGATTAATTCCTTTTTGCGGAGGTTTTGGTTTTCTGCGACCAGATCCTCGATGGTGCCGTGTTTGCGGGTGAGCTCTAGTCGGAGGGCTCCACTATCCTTGCTCCCCTTACGGTTGGGTAGTGTGGTTTGGTCGCTTGGCTTTCTTGCAGTCGTTTCTGTGGTTGGTTCTGCGAGCGTTGGTTTTTCCAATTTTTCCTCCAGGTTTTTTTCTAAGGCTGCAATACGACGGTAGGCTTCGTCAAGTTGGACGTCCTTTTTGGCTACGGTCGTTTTAAGGATTCCAATTTCATCATTTTTCCTATCTAATTCGGCGAGGACACGGTCGAGTTTCGAGTTTAGTTCATTGAAGCGGTTGTCGTTGTCAGTAGCAATTATGTTGGCCATCGAGTTTGTGCGGTTTTGTTGTTCGTAAGTGCGGCGGGCAGTAGGATAGGAAACTCCAAGGTCGATCCGGATGTGTTGGATTGCAACTTCGCGCTCGTAGACCGGGCATTTTCGGCTGGATACCGGGTGGGTGTCGGAGTTGCAGTGTTTGCATCTGTTTGTTTCCCTACATGGGGCGACAGGGGAGTTAGCGTGCTCTCCAGAGCAGTTGCCACATGTTGGTGTTTGTTTTTGGCACCGAGCTCGGGTATGACCGTATTCAAAGCATCCGAAACAGAGCATTGGGGACGGGTAGTATGGGCGGGTACGGCAGCGAATCCAACCGAAGTCGATGTTTTCGGGTATAACAGTGCCGTTGATTGTCAGAATGAGCGTGGGAGTTGGGATCCGTGGGTTTCCTTCGCCTCCAGTTCTAGTGATTCGGCGGGTATCGGTGACGCCTTGCTCCTGTAGATATTCTTTAATCTCGTCCTCTGTGAATTTTACCGATTCGGCACAAGACACAACACATTTCGAAGAGTTTAAAACCGGATGTTCCGCGATTTTTATGGCAAACCCATCGATTAATTGCTTCATCTTTTTTAGCGATTCGATGTGCCTTCTGTTGCGTAACTTGAGGACGTAGCTGATTCCGCGTTTTTCGGGGTAAGCTTCAGTTATTTTGATGCCGAGGTGGCTTTCCACCGATTTACGGATAAGAAACGGATTTTGAGGGAGTTCCCCTTTTTCCGCCTCTAGTCGTAGAATAGTCATTTGGTCGAAGTTTCCCTCCCGGTCACCCCAGCTGGGAAATGAATTTCCGGCATATTTCCCGTCCCTACGATTGGACGGGCCCTCCCCTCCAGGAAGGGGAAGAGGGGGGAAATCCCCCGGTGGCATGTGTTTTATTCTTCGGGTTTGGTCAGGATTTGATTTTTGGTTCGACACGTTTTAAAACTTTTGCTGGGTATGAGGAACCCAAATTTTGGGTAAGTTGATCAGAACAGTGTGTAGGCTTTACCGGATCGAAGTTACACTATTGTCACCAGAGCGACACCACTTGCTTAGTTCCGAGCTTTTCTGTGCTTTGTTCGATGATCTGTTGTTCACAATATTGCCTCTCGATTAAGCTTGCTTCGATTGGAAGTGACACCACTAGTCGCCAGAGTAGCGTAACACAATTGATTGCTGAGCGCGATGGCGACGGGGAGCGTCTATTTACAGCACTAAAATAATACCGATTTAGCGTTCATTCGCGAAAAAGAAAGAACCTTTTACACCTATCCGAACACTTGTGACATCTACCATTAGGAGTAGTATAATGTACAGTTGAGTCGGTACACGGTTCATAGATTCACCAACGGCTGGTGAATGAAAACACTTTCATGAAAACACTTTCGCAGAAGGGGAAAAACAATTGCAAGCACACGACTACGAAGCACGAATAAAAACGATCTTGTCGCAACGAAGTCAGACTGTCAACTGATTTTACCGGAATACTGTAAAATTTCACCGAAATTCGGTAAATCGGATTTCCGAACGTTCAGCTGTTGAAAGTTCGGTAAAAAATTACCGAATACTGTAAAATTTTCTAAGTGTTTAACGCTGAGATCATCGGTCAGCTGCCTCCAGAGGTTCAGTTGGACGAAAATCACTTTCTAGCGACTAGGGGTTCTTTTTGAAAAAAGGTAACTTAACTTCTGTTAAAACAAGGTTACAATTATTATACATCGATTCAAATTGATTGGCTTGTTGATAGTTCATTTTAGAAGCTGAATTTTTAAAATTGGTATATGAAAAACATCAACAATCTGAAAAGTGCCATCAACAATGAATCCATCAGAAACAAAAAAGAATAAAAACATATCATGTAGAGAAATTGATTTGTTCATGCCACCGAAATCGACTTGAGCGTATTAAACTGATCCTCATTAATAAAAAAAGAACAAATAAAAACAAAAGTTATGTGATTTTCAACGAATAATCCGACGTCCATTTGAAGTAAACAGTCCTAGTACAATCCTAGTTCAAAGGCGGACTTCAAGTGTCCTTCAACCAACTGCCAAAATTTGAAATGAACCGCTAGCTATTTTGACATTTCAAGTCCATCGGTTGTAACATCTGAAGTGCAATTGAAGTACGATTGTACTAGGATGGGCAGTACGATTGAAGTAGGACTTGGCTACTTCAATTGTCCTTCTATTATACTAGGCTCCGCTATCTGGGAATATTCTCAGGCATCGAGCGCCAAAGTTTCTAGATTTATAAACCTTGTGTCAATCGAAGCTTGGCTTCAACGAGAAGTACTTCCCTACAGTATTGATGAAATTAATTTAAAGAAATTAAATTACCAAATATGAACGTTTTCCAATTTCGCTCCTATACCTCACTGTGCCGAATTCACGAATCTGCAGCATCAAGCCTTTTTTTTATTGAAGATGGCTGCTTTTGGCAAGCACAATGATACGCTTATACTGAAGGCAGTCGAACGAATTTCCCATCCAAAAACATTTGTTTGTATCCGGAATCGAACTATTAACCACCGACTTGGAAAACCGACGCGTTTACCGACTACGCTGTGAGGCCTAGCTTTCAGATAAATTGAGCGGTTTTTTACAGGTTCACGTGCTTCGTGTAAATTAATAATGTCTCATAGCTTTAGAAACACGTGTTAACCCATGAGTATTGTCTTAACCCTTAGTCGAGGCGCCAACATCGGAGGCGTGGCATCACTTAGCATGCTAGCAGATGTCACACCTCCGCCACATCAGTGGGCGCCTCGACTAAGGGTTAAGACAATACTCATGGGTTAACACGTGTCTCTAAAGCTATATGACATTATTAATTTTCACGTAGCACGGTAAACGCGTCGGGGAAATTCGTTCAACTGCCTGACTGCTGACTTTCAAATTTGAACATGTAAGAACTTGAAAAGTTTTGGCAGAGCGCGGTCTGGAAACGGATTTTTATTCCAATCCCGCTAAATTATTAAGCTTATTATTAGATGCTAAGCCGATGACTAAAATAAATCTCAAAGTAATAACAAGATCAAAAATCTCGGGGCACCCTTTTTCGAAACTCGGTTGTCTCAAAAGGCTGCATGAAATGTGGGCGCTCCCCCGGAGAACGACAAACAGCAACTATTGAGTGCCTCGCCTTATGCTGTGGTAGTGCACTGGCAAAATGTGCGCTACTATTTTTGATTAGTATTTAGTATGCTGCTGTGCTGCTGCAGTCTCAGGCTGAACTGATAAGAAAACGCAACTATCAATTGCATCACTCGAGGCATTGCAAATAAACTCCCGACTCGCGTCTGGTATGGAAAATAACGACATTATACATTCCGGTACTATTTAGCTCTGAAAGTGTGTGCATTTGTTGACATTTTTCCTAATAAAGTTGATTTTGATTCGTAGATGGCCATTGTCGTCACCGTTACAGATGTCTACTTTGCTCCGATACGAATGTATTCTGTAATTGTTCGGAAAACAATCACACGGATCATCCAAAGCAACCGCTTGTGTCGGACGAGTTACTTTTAAGTAAGTACGGCTCTAAAGCGAATACCGTCGAATACTCGGAGATCAACATATTCGGCTGCCCGTATTGCGATCGTCAGCAGCTGAGCATATCGGCACTATACGACCACCTCACGTTGGAACATCTGGATGTTCCGTTCGACGTGCGTTGTCCGATTTGCGTCTGTTTCGATGGAAACTATTCGTTAGTCAAGGATATTCATCTATCGAAGCATCTTGTTGACGATCACAGCGTTACCATGGAGCAATACCATGAACAGATACTAGTTTACGACACCTACTGCGATAACGAGATGGATTTGCTTAAATTTATCGCGTGCACTCTGCCACCCACCTACTACGGTGGAGAAGACCAAAAAGGAGTGACCTCACCGACCACAAGTACTGCCGCAGCTAAACCGACAAGTTCTTCGTAAGTTGTTTGAAATATCCGTGAGCTCTAAACGAAACGTGACATGCAATTGTTTTTATTTTTGTTTTCAGAAAAACACTTCATCGTATTTGTTCGATTTGTTTGGATTTTGTGTTCGAAGCAGGCTGCCGGGAGCTGATCTGTAAACACAAATTTCACTCTACATGTATCAGTTTGTGGCTGCAGCAGAGCTCAACTTGCCCCATTTGCAGGACATCAACTGCGCGATGATTTTTTTTTCTGTTATGTTTATTCTTCGTGGTGTTTGAGGTGCAACGATTTGCTCTTATTTTCTAGGTGGCAATGAACTTTCGGTTGGATAAAAGTCGCATTTGAAAATATGCGTATTTCAATTAGTTCGACAAAGATTTTACATTGGGGCCTAACTGACAAACGTAAACACTGGCTTATTCCTCGAATATCTCGTCATTGAAAACTCGTCTAATCAACCCACCACGGTCATGTCTCGAAGAGGAAGAGTTCACCTATGTGATAGAATTGGAGGCTTACGGGGGTAGCCTTTGTGCCACGAGAAATTTACGGAAGAAGCCATTGTTTAAATTTGTCAGTTAGGCCCAAAAAATCAAAAATCTTTTTCAAGTTAGAACGTGTTTCCACCGACAAGCAGAACTCCTCTGTCGCCCTAGGGGAAGTGACTCTCCGTGCAAATCGAGTTTAAGGCTTCCCCAAACTGCAGCGTTTTTTTTGCCGCCGCCGCTGCGAAATCGCGGCGAAAAAATCGCTGCGATGAGATTACATGGCGGCTTATGAGAGCGCACAAACCGACGCGATGCGTTTTTAAATCGCGTCGGTTTGTGCGCTCCCTAAGCCGCCATGTAATCTCATCGCAGCGATTTTTTCGCCGCGATTTCGCAGCGGCGGCGGCAAAAAAAACGCTGCGGTTTGGAGAGGCCTTAAATCACTTCACACGAGGTGACATTTGTCCCTCCATACGTGAATGCGAGTCGTTTCACCTCACACGCCACGCAAATAACCCTCAGGCCCTCAGTATCCTTTTCCGATTTTTTTTTTGTCACGCAATATGCTAAGCGAATTGTGAATATTAGTGGAAAAATTAGTTTGAAAAACATGAATTAATTTTTAAATAAATTATACAGCTTCGGAACTTGGACGAAACGTTCAAGGTAAAACGAAAACATTTGCCCAACATACTTTAATCAATATTTTATTTGTTTTATCTATGTTTTAAACTGAAATTGATAATAACTTTCTGACATTTTTTTTAATCTGTATGGTATTGGTTACTATCGTCATTATCGACGATTTTCTATTCCTTTTATCACCATTTACTTTGCCTAGACCGCTCGAAAAACCATTTTCACGAGCGCCATCTACGACGCTTAACCTCACATTTGCGTTCCCTAGATTCCTCAGCTGTCGAAACCAGGGGTGTGACTCTATCCCAGATGCAGGATTTTTTCTGTTTTTCTTTTGTGCGATGTGCGCACGCTTAGTAGATAGAAAGAAGATTGATGAATATTTTAAAGATTTACTGCAAAAAGATGGAGCACGATGCATGTTGATGGATTAAGATTCACAAGCTAAAACAAGATTTTTCAGAGATCGATTCGCTAGCGTAGGATTTTTCGATCATCTTGAATCTGGATTTAGATGTGTCGTCGCACCCCCAGGTCGAAACGGCAAAGGGTAAATGCACCCTCCTTTTTGCGGAAATGCTCCTTAAACTTTGGAAAAATGCTCCTTAGATGCGTTTGCCCGGTATAATGCAATCGGAGGTATTAACCTTCTGGTTGGCGCTTTCCGGTTGTTTTGACGGGTCTTAAGTTTCTTCAAGATTGTATTGTTTTGACGGGTCTTAAGTTTCTGAATTTACGAGTCATCAAAACGAAATTAAGACCTGTCAAAACGAAGTTAAGACTCGTCAAAATGAAATTTAAACACGTCAAAACTCCCTAGAAGATTGCGGAGCGAAGCCCCGCTATACAATCTTGAAGAAACTTAAGACCCTTCAAAACAACCGGCAAGCGCTAACCAGAAGGTTAATACCTCCGATTGCATTATACCGGGCAAACGCATCTAAGGAGCATTTTTACAAAGTTTAAGGAGCATTTCCCCAAAAAGAAGGGTGCATTTACCCTGCTGCCGGTTTCCAAGCCGGTCGAAACCGGCATATCAAATCGATCGACTAATACCAATTCGTCAGTGCACTCTAAATGGAAAATGCACATTAATGGGTACAATTTTACTGATATCGGATTAAAGTATACTTTAGCAGACCCCCTTCACTCTTTCTAAGTTTTTGAGACAGATAGCAGCGCCACTCTCATCGTCAACGAGATAACGTTGAACCACATTAATAGACAAAACAAACACAAACACATGCATGCCCTAACACGTACAGCGAAAATCAAAGTTAATAGCTAAAGCACAAAATTTCCATTTCCTCTCGAGTATCGAATCGTTTCGTTGCTACTTGAAATGAATTTCCTTAGCAGCTGCTCTTATGAGATTCCGGGTTTTGGTGGTTTAATGATTTCAAGCAACTATTTACTGATGGGACACTTGAAAACACTTCATCTTTGAATCAAAACAATCAAAACAAACCCTCAACATCTCGACGCTCACTATGATTCGTGCTAGTATATGTGAACGTATTATCGAATATTTCAATTTGATGTCACCAGACGTCGTTGCAATCATATAAACAGAGTGTATCCTCTATATTATTCTAGAAAATAATATCTGGGACATCTTGTTCATTTACCATCTTTGACTTTAGTCTGAAATGAGTGAAATTCTCGAGTAATTCATGATTAGGGCCCAAAAGCCAATTGTAAACAATGTATTTAAACGTTGATTTCTCTTGAATCTCAAAACACTCTAGCAAATTAAAAGTAGTTTCTAGTAGAGGAATGCTTGTTCTACCACATGGTGTAGTTGGATATGGTAGGAGTATTGTGATTAGTTAGAGATCAACGTTTAAAGTCATTGTTTACAATTGGCTTTTAAGCCCTAATCATGAATTACTCAAGAATTGTACCCATTAATGGGCACTGTCCATACACTTGTATACACTATTAGATTTTGCAATCGTCGATAGTGTAAATAGTCATTCACGGAATTTACATGTCGCAACGTCCCATAGATCATTGCATGGAATGTGTAAACCTAACTTTTTTGACTGTTCAGGGAGCTTGTTAACAAGGTGTTAGGACTCGAACCGCTCAATCGAAGTTTTTCATTGTCTTTTTCCGGATTCTGTACGATTAGATTCAGGGAATGATGTAAATATAAGCATTGGTGTCTGTTTTTCAATCACAATAATTTTAGAGCACACAATCTCAAACCGATCTTACCGGAAATATTCAAACTTTACGTAAACAAGCTCCCTGAACTGTCAAAACTTCAATGATGACGCCAACGTGCAATGATCTATTAAGCTTATCACGTCTGGGTGTGGTAGTGTGCCTTCTGGAAATGTGGTAGTGCGTTTTGGGCGAGATCATAACAAATAGCTGCCAAAAAGATCTTTTCTGTCGTGAACCTCAAAGCAAATGTTTAAGTTATCTGTGGGTAAACAAACAGTTTTTACACGATGATAGACACGATAGTGTGCGTGCGGTTAACATCACTAAGCTTAATATAGCTTAGACTCAAAGACTGTATTCGATGAAATTTGGACACACGCAATTGTTCGTAACTTTTTAGCGTGTGGGAAAAAATTATTGAAATTTTAACTGAATGTATTTCATTGTGTTGTGTCAATTGTGTAATGAGTTTCGTGACAATCGGTCGAGTGATTTCAGTGATGGCTTCGAATGAAGAAATAGTGCGCCAACACTCACTTCGAAAACCCAAACGCTTCTCATCGATGGATCGGAAAACAGCTCGGAATCGCACATTCAACCGTATCTCATGTGATCAAAACGTTCAAGGACCGTAAGACAACCAAGCGGAAAAATGGTAGTGGCAAAAAACGTGGCACATCAAATCCGGAGAAGGCCAGGATGGTATTGAACCAATTTAAGCGTTATCCCAACATTTCGATCAGGGATGTTGCGAAAAAGGCGAAAGTTTCAGTTTGTTTTGTGCAGAAAACAATGAAACGTTCTGGATTAAATGTGTACAAGGTCCAGAAGGCACCGACCGGAGCGATAAACAGAACTCGGTGGCCAAAACTCGTGCAAGAAAACTGTACAGGGAGTGGCTCACAAAACCGTTCTGCATTGTGATGGACGATGAGACCTACATTAAAGCCGACACCAAACAAATGCCAGAACAGGAACACTACGTCGCCACCTCTAAGTTGGCCATTCCGGAGAGTGTACGGAAGAAGTGTACGGAAGAAGAAACAGTCGAAATTCGCAAAAAAATTCCTTGTCTGGCATGCGATCTGCGGATGTGGCAAAATTAGTCAGCCCTTCATCACCTCTGGGACCGTCAACGGACAAATCTACAAGGACGAATGCCTCCAAAAACGACTTCTGCCCTTCTTGAGATCTCACGACGGCCCGACATTGTTTTGGCCGGATTTTGCATCTTGCCACTATGCCCTGCCCGTCTTAGACTGGTACAAAGATAATAATGTAGTTTTTGTACCAAAAGACGTCAACCCTCCAAACACTCCGGAACTTCGCCCAATTGAAAAATTTTGGGCAATCATGAAGGCAAAGCTCGTTAAAACTCCAAAACTGATAGAAAATGAACTTGAACTAAAGAAAGTGTGGTTAAAAGTAAGTAAGCAAGTCGGTCCTATCATTGCCCAAAATTTGATGAAAGGGGTCAAGGCAAAGGTGCGGGCATTTGGGTTGGGAGAAGAGGTTCAATAAACCAATGATGTCAAAACTTAACCATTTAGTAGTACTTTATTTCCAGAAAGTTTGAAAAGAATCGGGCTCAATCAAAATTTTTGGTGACCTATTTTGTGTGTCCAAATTTCATCGGATACAGTCTTTAGTTCAAGTTGTGTGAGATAATTCTACATTATCACACCTTTAGCGCGGTCATGTTGTCATTTCATGATGTAAACATATCATCAATTCTCGAAAACAAAAAATGCTAGTAGTGTTTAGTGTGATATGTTTTCAAACAACTAATGCGCATTCGGGGCGTATATGTAACGAGTTTTGTCATCAGTTTTCAGGTTTCCATCCAGTGCTCTGAATCCACCAAACAACAGCTTTCGATAATAATACTCTAAGTTTACATGGGGCATGCTCAACTTTACTATCGGCAACAGTTAATAGGAAACTAGTGATTTGAAAATGATTCACCTTGCATCCAGCACCTTGCAATACATTCTTGCGCTTTTCGGTACTAAAAGCTGTTGATTTTGTGATTCGCTGTGTTACTTTGACAGAATATTTAAGGGTGTATTCGTGTGAGTTACGTTGTTAGGAGCGAATTATTAAGCGTGGGACCGAGCATGGGACCGATGTGCTGGTACTCTTTGAGCCAAAAACTATATCCATTTTCTCCTTGACTATCACAATAGGCCCAAGTTCCACATTTTCAACCTAAAAAATTCCAAATTTCCAAAGATATCCTTTAACAATCCAATCAATCCAGTCAATAGGTTTCTAGAAATGTCAGAGTCATTAGTTTGTAGGTTAGGCGTTGATAAAACAAAAACAAACCCAGAGCGGGCAAAATTTTATTATAAGTTTCAAATAAATCTTTATTAAACTACGCACATTTATTTCAACATTATACTACGTTCCTTATGTTTCAAGTTTATACTAAGCGAGTATAGTTCCCATTCATATGAAGATTGAACATTGTACCGATAATCAAATTATGGTCAAGATGATTATTGCATATAATGGTTACAATAACCAGGGGTGCGATTTTTCAGCAATTCAATGTAAAAGACAGAATAATTTTTTTTTTTCAGTGCAAGAATATCGAAACTGACGTGATGAAAATGAACCATCAACACAGCCAAAGCTCCAAAGCCACATGTGTCATTTTGATACCTGCACTAAAAACAACGAATGCTGCTGTGAGACAGCTTGAGGTTCACTCATGAACCATGTTTATGTTTGTCACAGAAGCTCTGCGAAAGCTTCATTCATTCAGCGTTTTCTGTCACACGAGCATTCTATTCATTGAGACAAACACAAGAGTCCGATCAGTCTCAAATCAAGTAGGTAAATTTTCAAAAGCGGTTGTGACTAAAAAAATTGGTGTTAAATGTATACGCTAAGGATCCTGAACCATCCCAGCCAAGAAAAAAATGTCTAGGAAGCGGACTAGTGACCAGACACTCACCCAAATTGCAGGTCAATACGTCCTCAAGGATTGACCGAAAGCCAGGTGCGGCGTCGACTCTCGCAGCAAATGCACCTACGAACAGGCAACCTATGATACGGGCAACGCAATCCGTCATTTTCGCTCAAAGCATCCGGAGCGAGCAGTGGAAAGAGGTATGCTGGAAGAAAATGGCACACCCGTTAAGAAACCCCGTACAATAAAAAAAAATAACGGTTCCTATGGATCAAGGACATTGCGATGAACATCATGTCTTTAAAATGCATCGAATGGGAAGGGTTTCAACAAACAAATGGCGATATTGCCACTGCTCTGGGTTTAACAATCAACCGGACGAATAAAGTCTAATGGGACTCTACGAAATTAATTATGCCAAACAAGCAATGTTGGTTATATGCATAGAAATGACTGGCGATCATCATCTACCATATAATTGGGCTTTATTGCTGTAAACAATTACATTTACTCCAATTGTCTTTCAATTTTCCGGAAGTATCGTCTGGACAATATTATTATATATTGTTAGTTGAAACGAAAAACTGGTAAAAAATGTATTCATTCGACATTTAGGCATGATCCCAATGTTTTTCCTAATGGCCTAATTTCCACTATGCTGATATGGTGATTTAGTTTATTTTCGAATATTTTGTTTTTATTTTCATCAAGGGGACTTATTGATAGGGGCGTAAATGATACAAAAAATAATTTACGCAATCGATTTTTACGAACGATAATAATTAAAAATGTACGAAAGTCTACTTTTAGTGTACACACTTAGAAAATTTTAGAGTTTTTTTCACCGAACTTTCAACAGCTGAACGTTCGGTAATCCAATTTAACGGATTTCGGTAAAATTTGACAAGTTTCGGTAATTTGTTTACCGGAATACTGTAAAATTTCACCGAAATCCGGTAAATCGAATTACCCAACGTTCAGCTGTTGGAAGTTCTGTAAAAAATTACCGAATACTGTAAAATTTTCCAACTGTGTACGTTACATTACCCTGAATTATCATCATCTAAATCTTTTCTAATAAATATGAATTCTTTCCGATTAATTACGGAATTCATTCTTCGATGGCTCAGCAAGTTGTGTTCAAACTGTTTGAAAGAGTCGTGCAAAATAACTTATTTTTAAATACTACCCAAGTAACCACAAGCATTATATCATAACACTAGTTCACACTATGTAGCGTTTTTCGTGCAGTGCTCGGCTCAATCGCATCAATTGAGTTCGATACCGTTCCCCGGTAATGGTTTCGTTTGGTTTCAACAGCTCATAATAAATAACACCAACTTGGTCCCACCAAATACACAGCATAACCTTCGCAGCGTGAATATTCGGCCTAGGCGACGATGTTGAAGCATGCCCGGGCAGTCCCCACGAATGTTTCCGCTTTGTGTTACTGTAATGAATCCATTTTTCGTCACCCGTCACAATGCGATGTAGAAAACTCTTCCTTTTTTGCCGCTGGAGCAGTTGTTCACAGACGAAAAAACGACGCTCAACATCTCTTGGCTTCAAATCTTAAGGAACCCAAGTTCCTTGCTTTTGAATCATTCCCAACGCATGCAATCGCTTAGAAACGGCTTGGCGGGAAACTCCTAATCCTGAACCAAGCTCTTCTTGCGTTTGACACGGATCCTCATCGAGCAATGCCTCAAATTCAGAGTCTTCGAAGTTTTTTGGCCTTCCTTCACGCGGACGATCATCAACACTGAAATCACCGTTTTTGAAGCGACGAAACCAATCACGACACTTTGTTTCACTCAGAGCAGCATCACCGTAAACGTTTTGGAGCTCTCGATGTGCTTCAGCCGCCGTTTTCTTCGAATGAAAGAAGAAAATCAACACTTCCCGCAAATGACGATTACTTGGCACGAAATCAGACATCTTCGAACAACCAAAATATATAACACTAAACCAAAATCACTGATTTGGCAAAGCGGTTTGTTTACCATATGTCTGAGCTTGGTTTATGACGCTTTAGATGTACAACATTCGACCAGCATTTACTACTGGCGCCATCTATTGCTAAACAGCGGAACTTAGTTACGCACCTAATAATTCCATTGCTCTCTTGGCTCAGAGCGTTAACGCAACCGGCATTCATAGATCAGTCGTGAGAAGCCTTGGTTCGAATCCCGATGTAGGAAACACATTTGAGCTTATAAAAAAATAATCCCATCAATGTTACGCGAAGATGAATAATATGAAATAATATCCCTAAATAAAACGTAACAGAGGAAATGAACTCAAATAGAAGAAAATTACATACATTTTTGATGTTTTTTTTCCAAAATATCCCAAGCTCTATATATGCTTTTTAAAATGCAATAAAACATTTCAGTAGAAGCAGTAATTCAACTGCTGAAAAAGTAACTATGCCCTAAATATACTTGTTCTCGGGCTTCAATAAAGCATGTGCGCTAGCTTTAATTTGACAGGAGTGGGGCCCTTTTCGACTTTAGTTCTACTTTAAGGACGCATGTAAGATAAGACTGCTTTATACCATAAACTTATATCGTAATACAATGCAAAATTGATGTATCTATATAAAGGGTGATACGATCAAAATTTGGTCAAGGGAAAACGCGTGTAAATCGGTGAAATCGTTTATTTAAAAAATCAAATTATATTTTTTTTTCAAATTTAATTTATAATAAAATTAAGAAAAATATTTAGGTTGGGCTTCCCTTTTTCCAAATCCGGATTGCCGGGCTTTCGCCTTGCCCCTGGATTTTATTTTTTGCCGCCCCCCTTCTTCCCTCTTTGCGGCGGAGAAAGGCTGTTTTGCTTGTGGTGCTCTTCTTTTTTTTTTTTTTTTTTGGTTTTTTTAGGTTCCGCTTGACAATAGCCCAGTATTTCTCAATTGGGCGGAGCTCTGGCGTGTTGGGAGGGTTCTTGTCCTTGGGAACCACCTGCACGTTGTTGGCGGCGTACCACTCCATGGCCTTTTTACCGTAATGGCAAGATGCCAAATCCGGCCAAAACAGTACGGAACAACCGTGTTTCTTCAGGAAAGGCAGCAGACGTTTATTCAAACACTCTTTCACGTAAATTTCTTGGTTGACAGTCCCGGAAGCTACGAAAATGCTGCTTTTCAAGCCACAGGTACAGATGGCTTGCCAAACCAGATATTTCTTTGCGAACTTTGACAGTTTCGTGTGCTTGAAAATATCTGCTACCTTTCCCCTTCCTTTTGCCGTATAAAACTCCTGTCCCGGAAGCTGCTTGTAGTCGGCTTTGACGTAGGTTTCGTCGTCCATTACCACGCAGTCAAACTTCGTCAGCATCGTCGTGTACAGCCTCCGGGATCGCGGTTTGGCCGTCGTATTTTGTTTATCATCGCGATTTGGAGTCACTACCTTCTTGTAAGTCGATAGTCCGGCTCGTTTTTTGGCTCGATGCACGGTTGTAGACGATACACCCAGCTTATTTGCGGCATCTCGGAGAGATAGGTTAGGGTTTCGCTTGAAACTACCGGCAACTCTCTTTGTCGTCTCAGCGGCTTCCGGTTTTCGATTTCCCCCCGATCCAGACTTCCTGGCTGTCGACAAACCTTCCCCAAACACTTTAATTACATTTGTAACGGTTGATTTGGCAACTTTTAGCGATTTTGCCAACTTTGCGTGCGAGTAGCTCGGATTTTCGCGATGCGCGAGCAAAATTTTGATACGCTGCTCTTCTTGCTTGGACGGCATTTTGACAACTGAAGAGTGAATTCCAAAATCAAAATAGGAGCAACATTCTACACACACACACCTTCAAAATGAGGGGTGTTCAGGTTTTTTTAAATGCAAAATTGAAAGAAATACGTCAAGTTGATATTGACCAAATTTTGACCGTATCGCCCTTTAGAGCTTCATGGTTACTTGGGTACCCAAGTCACTTGAGCCAAATGCAAAGCACACAGCACTGCTACTCTCTCTGAAAAAATATTTCTATCAGTTTCAGTGAATCTTTCTGAAATTGGAAATGACTTCTGAATTGAGCAATGAACTCTAAAAGCTCATGAATTCAAAATCAAACCAGCCGTGACAACGTTCAATGAACTGGCGAAGAAGCTTCCTGTAAAGAATCGGGTTTAAACATTCAGAAGCTCTCGCATAGAAGTGAATGTGACTGGCACACTGAAGTAAATTGCCACAGATTTCATGAAAAATCGCGCCACTAACAATAACCATGAAAATGGACGAATTCACTACGTTCATGGAATTCTTGACTATGGTCATGGTAACAAAGACTATTCCGACATTATAGTAAATGTTGAATAAATTTTTTTTTTTTTTGGTTCATTTTTGACCCTTTGCATCAGTCCAATATTGGTGGATATTTTGCCTCGTTCGTCTTGGCGTAGCTGTTGTTAATGCTTCAGCAGGTATACGCTTTCTCGTTGGGTATGTCATTCTTCATAATCATTATCATATTCTTCCTTTTCAACAGCATTACAATTACGCAGCTTGGTTTCCGAAAGAGCAAAGGAACAAACGATTGTTTAGCGTTGCTTTCATCTGATATACAACTGGCCTTTGCACACAAGGAGCAATTGGCTTAAGTATTTCTGGATATTAAGGGCCCATTTGATTCAGTTTCCATAGATATACTGGCAGATAGTCTGCTCAGTAGTGGTTTACCAGGAATTTGAAATGATTTTTTGTAAAATTTACTGTCAGTAAAACAAATGACCTTCAATCTAGGCCGACTGACAACTTCCAGAATTAGCTACATGGGCTTACCCCAAGGCTCATGTCTAAGTCCCTTACTTTATAATTTGTATGTTAATGATATTGATAACTGCATGGAAAATAGATGCACGCTAAGACAACTGGTAGACGATGCTGTGATCTCCTTTAGAGGTCAACGTGCGGAAATCTTGCAAAGACCATTGCAAATTCTCTAGATAATCTGTCCAACTGGGCCAGAAATTTGGGGATCGAGTTTTCACCGCAAAAAACCGAATTGGTAATATTTACTAGAAAGTAGTTCCCTGCCCAACTGCGTCTCAAGCTATTGAGAGTCAAAGAATCTTTGACTTTCAAATACCTTGGAGTCATGTTTGATTCAAAATACACTTTGAGTACTCACATTGCGTATTTAAAACAGAAATGTCAAAAAAGGATCAATTTTCTAAGATCAATTTCCGGGACATGGTGGGGTGCTCACCCGGAAGACTCGAATATGGCTCTTTTTGCTCCCCCTCATTAAATTAGAACGCATTCAATATTGTTGTTTACGTACTGCCGTTGGCTGTATGCATTCAACGCATAATATGATCCTGGAGGTTCTGGCAGGAGTAAAACCCTTACAGTATCGCTTCTGGGAGCTCTAGAATACTGATCAAGTGTGGAATCAGTAACAGTAACCTTGTGATTGAAAATTTCGAAGAAATGCTCGAATTGAGTATCCAGTCTAGATTCTTACGAATCTATATTAACTATATGTCATCCGATATTACCCAACAAACATCAGTGTCGAATAACCACTTGTTCAAACAAATTAGAAGAAGTTATTCAGCTTTCTAGAAGAAGAAGCTGAACAACTTCTCCAAATTTGGTTGAACAAACAGTTATTCAGCGTTGATGTTAGTTGGGTAGTCTTCCATGCTATAATTCTCCTGGTGTACGCTTCTCTTATCACAGTTCCTCCATTGACTACGATCTCTCCATGAAACGGGCTATTCAAGGAGTTCCAGATCAACTTCAACTTATTTTAATTCCCCATATTTTTATTGAAAAGTACCAACATAATTGCAATAGAAAAATTTTCACTGATGGGTCGCGCATTGATGGATCCACTGGTTTCAGTGTCTACTACGAATACTCATCTGCCTTCCGGAAACATCAGGAACCGTGTTCCGTATATGTTGCTGAGCTGGCAGCAAACCATTTCGCATTGGGGATAATTTGCGACATGCCCATAGACCATTATTTCATCTTCTCGAATAGTCTCAGTCCTATTGAGGCCCTTCGGTCGATGAAAACAGTGAGGCACTCATCTTACTTTCATTCAAAAATAAGGGAGCATTCCATTATTCTAAATGTTTCGTCGAGATTGTGGTTCAAAGGTCTGGATGTAAGTCGCGGTTTCATTCGTGTGCTGTCAAGACTTATGTCCAACCACTACTCGCACATCTCTACAGAATTAACCTCGTCGATAGCAACATATGTAGGTGCGGAACCCGTTATGATGACATCGATCACGCAGTTTGGTATTTCCCGGATAATGATGCCTCCAGAGCACGACTATTGGATACCCTAGTGGCCCGAGGTAGACAACCCTTCCGCGAGGTAAGAGATGTTTTGGGAATGCGTGATCTCCCCTACATGCAAGCGATCTACGAATTCCTTTGTTTGTCTGACCTTAATGTGTAATGTCATCACGCCCCTCCCGTCCACGCTAGTAAATTTCCGCCATTGTGTCCCAGCTATACTTTCCTCTTGTTTGGTCGACCAACTGCGCCTAGCTCCTCAAAGGGGCTATAGGAACCGAGCCCAAGTAACACACAAAACATCTTTTTAGAATGATTTATAATTGTATGTTTTATAAATGTATTATAAACGTATTGCAACACATGTCAAGTTCAGAGCAGTTTGGATCTCTCGTATTCTGACTAACAATCGAGCTAAAAATACTTTTTTCACTGCTGCAAGTGATTAATAATTTATTATTGTTATTAAAAACATGGTTCCATACATTTATAAAACATGAACAGGACAAGATTTTATGGGTAGTTCTAAATACTGTTGAAATTACATTACACCAACCATGTTTTGCAAAACGTGTTTTGTTTTGAAAATGAATTTGATGTACAAGATTGTGGTTTCACTGCCAACGGGAAGCAAATCATAGATACTCCGAGTTAACTTTTCCACAATCGGGGTTGGCTTAGTAAAGAAGCTACAAACCTATCAAGTCGAGGACTAGACCCATAACCTCAACGTTCAAGGTTCGAATCCAGGTTGCTCCATATTTTTATTTTTACAACTTCATTATATTTCATAAGGTAAATTTATGAAACTCATAACGATTTCCTGTAGCAGATCATAATGCAATGTTATTCGAACGTTTATTTCGCTGAGTGTTGACAACTAGTACACGCAAAACAAAACCGCAGTAGAAACTACCATTTCGAGGGTTAAATTATGCGCAAACACCAACAATTTTCACCTGACTATAAATTTGTTTGATTTTATTGTGCCTTGCAAGAAAAATCCGCAAAGAGCGATTATCTTGTTCAGTTGGACGAAACTGTCAAAATGTACGCGCAAGGATGATAAAAGACACTTAAATATTACAGCTTCACCCAATTCATAATTTCTTATCAAAAAGATACTGCGCTACTGTCATTTGATTAAGCGACTCCATTCCAGTCCACTCGATTTTGTTTTTTTAACTCCATTCCAGTCTACTCGGTTTTATTTTTTTATTTACGTTTTGATCTGGTGTCACTATTGGTAGAGGTTTGTTTTGTTGCAACAATTAATTAGTTTCGGACGATATGAGCTGCTCAGAACTGGGAGAAACGGCCCCAAAAATGGGTGGATCCACTTCGGGATCCACTGAAGACAACGACCGCCGTGGAAACCTGGACCCGAAAGTCAAAGGAAATACCAACGAAAACAACGATGTAACTGGCGGATCGCACCATACGTTTGCCTACAATCAGCCCAATAATTTAACTCCTACCTACGAAACCGATAGCGATAGCTCGAAACCGAGTGAAGATCAATATGACCTGAGTAATTCCATCGATTACGATGTGGAATATCTTGATGAATCCGAAGGACAACTTGTTTTCCAAGGGCTGAGTTGTGATGATTGTACTGCAGATCCACTTTCGGAACCTGGACCTTCTAAGCCATCAAAACGAGTAAGTAAATTTGGACATAACATTTTTTACTAGCATAATTGTTTATGAATCAATAATATTCAATTTTAGCGAAAGGTGACCAAATCCGGAAATGAAAGCTTACATACTGAGCTAAGCGAGCTACCGGGTGGATCCAATGAGAACGACAAACAATATCGTTTTAAAGCCACAGTTTTCGAGAAAAAGTTCAAGAACCAGAAGTCTTTTGAACGATGTGGGGATATTATGGTTTCCGGAGGCTCTGTGGAAAACGTGCTCGAAAAAATTTGGCAGTACTGCTCGAAGTTTATTCATCGTGGTGTTGTTTTCCCAGGTGTATCCGATGAAACAGGAGATCTTAAATGGGAGGATCCACTAGGGTATGTGTCCCTTAACTCAGCCTAATATGCAACGATCGATTACATTTTTTATTATAACTCATAAAGTTTTTCAGCTGTAAGCGATATTTAGCTAGTTATACACTTGCTTAGACACGTTTAATAAGACATTTGGTATTATGTATCATGAAAAACTATACAACTCATTTTATAAAGTCAGAAACTTTTGAGGGATATGGATGTAATGTCGGTCTATAAGCATCAAATTGGGTCTATTTATGGATGCAACTTCGTCCCACTCCCATCGATTTTTTATTAAATGCAGTCTTCGTACGGTTTTCTTCCTGATTTCATGATTTAAGGCATTGCCAGCGGTATTTGCTTTACCCAACATGAATTTTCACAAAACAAACTAAACTAAAACTGCTTTGAAATACTTAAGAGATCTTCACATATGATTTATTGTCCCTTTGATGATGAAAACATAATAATTCACTCTGCACAGGTTTTTTTTCCTTTGGTTTGTGTATAGATGAGCCATTTGGAGAATGTACAATCGAAACTCATACATTTCCATTGAAAATTTTACCAATAATAACATTTTTACTAAGTTATCCAGACAACAGGCCATAGTTGGGAACAAAGAAAAAAATATGTCCCTAACATTGGGTCCACCGTTTTCTTGTTAAATAATTGTTATTTTATCTGTGTGAACTATTAGTTTATAACGTGTGAATATTTTCTGTACTTCTAGGCTGCTTTATTCGGTTTATCGGTTCAATTTAACCAAATTTAGATCATTCGAAAATCATGGAGATAATCTGTTCAGCTTAACCAGTGAAATCATGATGTCTAAAAATCCGAGAAAATCGTTAATTACACGGAAGTAAACAACAGTAAATTGATTAATAATGTCTGAATTGCTTCAAATTAAATCGGACATCTTGATAGGAACATAATTTTGTTGATTATCGCTGAATTAATGACATTTTTGGTACATAGGCCGAATGAAGGAGCTAGGCTAACGTTACATCTCCTTGCCCTATGAAAAGCCCTCTCAAATTGTTCTTTAGTTTCGTACAGGTACAGAATCGGACATCCTTTGTATAGGTTTACTATCCAAGATCTTTCTTTGGGACCAAACTCTAGATAAACTTTCGCTCTTTCCTTGCGACCAAAATACTCATTTTTCTCATACAGACGAATCCATTGTGAAACTGTGGAATGATGTTTAGCATAAATTTTAGCTAATGTACATTTTTTTATGCCCAAGTAGTAATATCCGTAAAGGCAATGGTGAACAGTGTTTACGGAAGCATGATGTCCAAGTACGTTTTCCCGAATTCCGGCCATATCACTGTCGTAAGATCCAAGATACCTGATAAAACTTACAAAGCTTTTAATTAGAATGATTATCGAGGACCTTTCATGTAATTCCGTACCAAAGGTCTAATATACTATAATATATTTATATTACACAAATGCTAATTATTTAATCGGACACACGATGATTTGTTGACGAACGGAAAAAACCAAAACAAACTGAATTTTGACATTGCGTTTACATCGCGGGCATCTCATATGCGAATTATCGCCGCCGCTGCATGCGGATTTCTTATAAGCGCCGCAATACCATGCCTGCGATTAGATCGACCATGGTGCGGTCAAATATACCACAAATGTTGAAGGTTTTACCATAAACGTAGTAAATTTGACTGAAATTTCATGGTAGTTTTAAAGATAGGCATAGTCGGGTAGAATGGTAGTTTTTACTACAAGATTTTTTTCTGTGTATATTTCAACACATGTAAATAGGAAAGCTTAAAGGCGAACAACAACAACGTCGTGTAAAACAAAATCCATTCATAAATCAACCTTATGAAATTGAAAGCATCGTTCATAAGTTGAACCTTATGAAATTGTTAAGATTATTTTGCTGAATTAACTTTCCTATTGATTGTATTGTTATTTTATTGGACCTACAATCACAATTTGTGCTACGATCAAGCCAAAGGATTCCTCCTCGCTTTGAAATTTCAATTACTCTAGAATATATTATCAATATTAGAACGTTTTACATTTGTTTAATATGCACCATAGATGGAATTGGTTATATTCACAGAGAAAAATGTGATAGTCAAGTTTACCATTATTGGGGGTTAGGATGACTATTGCACTATAGTGATTTTGAATCGACTATGATCATGGTCAAAACGACCATTAAAAATAGTTTATCCAACATTTGCCATAATGTCGTAATAATGGTAATAGGGTAATAGTCCTTGTTACCATGATCATAGTCAAGAATGCTATGAACGTGGTGAGATCAAACAATTTTCATGGTTATTGTAACCACTATATGCCACAACCTGACCATGATTTAAATGTCGGTATAACGATAGAATTTTTTTTCAGAGTATATTCAGGTTCAGCTGATAAAAACATGCGTAAAAGAGCAAACCCTTTATTTTTCAACGAAGATAAACTTCAACACCATTTTACTTAGCATACTTTCATCGTGCACAATGTCTAGTTCTCGTAACGTCCGCCATCGCAAAAATGCCAGCAAATGGAATCAAAACAAAATAGCCACTGACGGCAGAATATCTGCAGCCGAGCCAGCTTGCGCGATCAAACGGAAAGGGGGGAAATGGGGGAATTTACCACTGGCTGTCACGAAGAAAAAATAGTAAACGTCATTATCTACTGTGAGTTGGAACTATGGTGAAAATTTGGTGGCTCGCTGCTGGCTGCTGGAAAGTTTGTGCTATTTAGATCCCCCGTGTAGTAGATTCAGGAAATTAATTGTGCTTCGCGGAAATCGGACAGACAGCCCGCAACGATGTCTCCACCGGGCAACGGAATCTTCGTCGTCCGAGGAGAGATGTCCACCCTGACGACGGCAATGCGTCGTGGCTCACGGTGGAGCTCCAATTCTTATCAGGTATGAGTCGATAATAATTAATACACTCTCGTAGCAAGAGATTGCAATCGAAAGAAAAATCGGTTCCAGATTTCGGCAGGAAAATCGATTCAATATGGTATCTGTGTTTTTCTTTTAGGACGACGAAAAAGATGGTCTGCTAAAGAATTTTCACGAACTGAAGGAAAAACTGCTCCAGATTGAAGATCTACGATTGGTTGAACCGGGAGTGTTCCTTGGTCCTTTCCTAGAGGTGATTCGATCGGAAGAAACGACCGGTCCCGTTACAAGTCTAGCGCTCTCGGCAGTCAATAAATTCCTATCTTACGGATTGATTGATCCAACCCATTCAACGCTAGCATCCACGGTGGAAAGTATTGCCGATGCAGTGACCCATGCACGCTTCGTGGGAACGGATCAAACGTCGGACGGTGTTGTACTGATGAAGATTGTACAAGTTCTACGGACACTGGTTCTGAGTCCGGAAGGAAGTGCTTTGTCGAACGAAAGTGTTTGCGACATCATTTTAAGTTGCTTCCGGCTCTGTTTTGAACCTCGATTGAACGAATTAGTCCGGAAGACAGCGGAAAATGCACTAAAGGACATTGTGTTGTTGTTGTTCATGAGACTGCCACAGTTCGTTGAGGGAGGAAATTTTCATCTGAAATCATTGAAGATGCGTTCCAGTTCGATGGATCAGTCTAATAAGAAGCGAAAGAGTAGCAGGAATGAGTTGAAACAAATTTCAGCTGCCGCCCCGAAGATTGTGACAGATGACAATGGTAGCCAGGATCCAGAACCAACCACACCGGTGGTCAGTAATGCTCCGAAAGGTTTGAAACCACCCCCTTTGGCGACTACTCCCGCCACTCCAGCTGGAGTCATCGTAGACATGCAGGGTTCCATCTCGCAAACTCCAAAAAGCAGTCTGGAGCCGTCCCAGGAAATTATTCAAGAAGAAACGGATACTCTGGTGCCGTCGGAATCGATTGCGGAAACGGTTCAGAATGAGTCTGAAGAGCCACCCGCAGATTCGTTTGTTAACTCCGTAGGAATTCGGTTCACGCATCAGCAAGAAGAGGAAATTGCTGGACCGACACCTCATCTTCCTTACGGATTGCCATGCATTAGAGAACTTTTCCGGTTCCTGATTTCCCTTTGCAACCCGATTGATAAACAGAATACCGACGTAATGATTCACATGGGTCTAACTCTTTTAACTGTGACATTTGAAGTCGGAGCAGACAGTATCGGGAAATACGATTCGCTTCTGGCCATCGTCAAGGACGACCTTTGCAAGAATCTATTCGCCCTGCTAGCAACGGAGCGCATTTCGATTTTCGCCGCTGATCTACAGCTGTGTTTCCTGATGTTTGAGTCGCTGCGATCCCAGCTAAAATTCCAGTTGGAATACTATCTGACCAAGCTGGCAGATCTTATCGTGAACGAGAATCCACGAATCCTCTACGAGGCACGTGAACTTGCGCTGGACAACTTGCTTCAGCTGTTTCGTATCCCCGGCTTTGCAGCCGAGCTCTACATCAACTACGATTGCGATCTGTACTGCACCAACCTGTTCGAGGATCTAACGAAGCTGATGTCGAAGAATACCCTCTCGGCGACGCATTCGATCTACAGCGTGCACACACTGTCGATGGATGCTCTGCTGACGATTATCGGCTCGATCGAGCTGAACTGCATCCACGCCAAGAACGGCGAGAAGACGACGTACATGCGGCACTCGCGGAACAATTCCAGCGTCGATAGGATCGTGCTGGACGTGACCGTTCCGACGGCGGATCAAGACGGAATCGGTCAACAGCCAGGTGAGTTGATGGGAGTTTTTCCGGCAGGTTGAATTATTCGATTTCGTGAAGGACAAAAGTGGGAAATTTCGCGTTACATTTATTAATACAGTGAAGGAGCGTTTTGAGCTTCAGTAAAGGGGGATGTGACTATCCGATAGTTTTTAAGAGATTGTCTAATTGTTCTGTAGAAAGGAACGAATAGTTGTTTATTTCCATTCCCAAACCTAGGAAGGGTGAGGCTTCCTACCTTGGCTACCATAAGGAAATGGTACATCCAATGGCTAACTGCGGCTTGTTTAACGTGCCAAGCTTTGGAAGACTGCGTCAAAAATATGTAGTGCTTCTCTAAAGCCTCTCGTTGCACATTGACTAAAGAAGCAATGGCTGTGAGCTATTGTTGCATAATGTATGGATAGGATAAGATTATGAAACGTCCAAGGAACCTCCGTATTAACAGGTTTTAGACACTTGCTTTCGTCTTTGCCTAGCTTCTATCCTGGTTAAAGGTTACCCTCCGAATGGAGAAAAATTTTGAGGTCTTCCAGTCAACCGTTGCTTAGATCTTTTTTAGATAGAGCAGTAATAAGAACGAATTCAACTTCATCGATTTCTCTTCATTGGGGTCTTCATTGACTCTCTATCGAAATAAGGCAACAAGAAGCGCGTTTGATTGCATGTGTTCGCAAAAGAATGCTAGATAGCGATAGAAACTGTCTTTTATTTTATATTATTTTGTTTAATTCATCTGACCGTAGTCTACATGAATGTATTAAAACTATTGTAGCCTAGATTATAGCAGTTTTGACGCAATTATAAAAAGAAGAATGCTAAGATGGAACAGTTGGTACACATTTTTTTTCATTTCAGTGTCCTTTTCAAAAATTAAAATCGGTCCCTTTCGAATGAGCACTCCCCAGTAAACGGGTTGACAGATCTTGTTATGCTCATGCCGTTCCCTCGTTCTGCAAACAAAGACCAAAGTACCTTGAGAACTAGGCAAAGCATATTGCCAGCTGTCATATTATTCTCACATACACGCTCATTCGATCTTACTCAATGTTGAGTAGCTTTTACTCAATTTTACTAAATATATCTAAAACGTCAAACGCTGAGTAGTCCAATTTATAAATTTGATTGTTTGATTGTTGATTGTTATTCAAAACACATGCGCCAAACTCAATTTTGAGATAGCTACATATTATTTTTTTCAATAATTTAAAATGGGTCGGATAACGTCTTTGTCAATTTGCGCTTCGGAAGTTAATTTAAAATCTAATTCGTTTTCGAAAAATAATTACCAGTCACGATATGGAGCAGATAGCAGCCACTTTAGATGCGGAAACGTATCTTAAAAAAGCTAAGCTGTTTTATCTTGACTGGGATTCGTTGATTTTTAATAGTATATTACATTACATATAAACCAAACATTTTCGAAACTCTTTCTGGCGTATGAATCGAAACCAGACTTATTGGCAAAATGGCTATTATACAATGTGGTTGAATTTCTTAGTGTTGAAAAAGGTAAGCAAGCATTTCATCGCCCTTGCCTTGTCGTTTGATTTTACAAATGTAATTTTCGATCCACCAACTCTTTACTATTAAAACATAATATACATATTATACTTACATATTACAGAGCATACTCGGGCACTACTGCGGATCAACGGCGAAATAAAAAAAGCGGAACGAAAAAAGACTCATTTATATACATTTTTGTTTTAATGTTTATAAGTTAGTTCAACTCGAAACTAAATAAATTTCAGGATTAGGGGATTATTTTACTATCGTAAAGGTTTGGTCTGAAAAACGCAAATTGAAGTTTTCCGATTTTCAAGAACCTCACTAAATTCAAATATTCATAACTCAAGAACGCTTCATCGTAGAACAATTTTTTTTCCAAACTTCAGTGAAATTTTCTCAATCGTTCGGAAAATATAATCATAAAAAAATCCTGCAAAATTTTCCACCGTGGAGGAAAATTTCTTGGATAAGGCCAGTATTCAGCTCAAAAGTAATGTGCATTAGCATAGGACAAGTAATGGTCAAGAAATGCTTTTACTGTCGAGATTTCTTTTTTTGTTGTTGGGGTGAAGAACCACTGCGTCCACTGAATTGAACTTTTTTAGTAAATTTCTTACCTTGTATGCAGTTGAAAAGTAGGGAAAACTGAAGACGGTTACATAACGTCAGTACCGTCTGCTCATGTAGACTAAATGGGGCTGTCTCTTTTTCTCGTGGAATAATATTCCGTTCGATTACTTTGCAAGGAAGATTGACATTTCACCCATACTGGAGCAATTGTCGAAATTACTTTCAGTAAAAATGGCAAGAATTACTTCTGGTCTCTACTTGCCAGCTTCATACAGGGCTATAAGCCGGAAAAAATGAATTTTATGAATTATGGGAAATTAAAAATAAAATATTTTCTTGTTCGTTAACTCTTTTAATGCTTTTTTTTTTTTCGAGTAATGCTCGAAAAACAATGGGCTCGACCCTCGTTTTAATACCAAAATAAAAATAAAACGGGGATTACTCAAATTGAGTTTTGTCAATGAAACTCAATTTAGTGTACGTTCGGTTTTAACGTTTTTGAGTTAATGTTACTCAAATGTGAGTGAAACCGGATGACAAACAAACATCCATGTTTGTAACGAGACACCGCGAAGTTCCTTCTAGTTGTATAAATTTTATCTAATTTTCGAGTTTATATCGTTGTGGATCTTCCTGAAACACTGATTCTAGCCAGGCTTCAGGTGAAATTAAACAATATGATAATCATAATCATAAAAATTAAATTCATAAGTTTTTGCGTACGCATGCAGATTTTATTACAATAATAAAATTGGTATAATTTAACTTTATTTAAAAAAAAAGCTTTTTCATAAAATTATTCAGAAAAAATGCCTGAATAAGTGTTATACTCAAAATTGAGAAACAATCATCATCGCGTTTTCGAACACCTCAAATATCAGCGCTAATTGACTCAAAAATATTCAGTAATAACGTATTCATCCAATCAATTTGTATACTTAAGTAACGTACAAGAGTTACTTAATACCTACATGCAGAAATTCAACCAAGAAACATGTGTTTGGCTGGCTTTTGAATCGAAACTGCTTAAATTTCATGCATTTCTGAAGACATTTCATAACTTTTTTTTTGCTTTTGTCTTTTACGTACCACTACATAAACATTGCAGCGACTATAATACCTTGTACTTGATATACGTTGGAAACGTACATCACACTGACGTTTCTTTTTGTCAATCTTGACAATTCAAGATGTGTTCAAAAATTACTATACATGAAATGAAAGGGATCAAGGGCCAATCACAAATTACGTTTGCGATTTCTGAAAAGCACACGAGTATGTAATCGTTTATCGTTGGAGAGGTGTTGGGGGGGGGGATGGGGTTTAGGTGATCCATTGTGGGAGTTTTGTGTGGGGTGACGTGATGAATTTTGCGTAACCCAAATGCGATAAGGGGCTCCACAATTGGGAGTTAAAAGTGATAGGCGCGTTGATTGGGTGGGGGGTGAGAACCATTTAGTAATGCTTATTACGAGTTATTCATATTAACGGGGGGAAAATGTGAACGGAAGGAGGTATAAAGACACACAGGTAATTTTAATCGTGGGTATTTGTTGCGCAAGGGGGAGAAAAGCGAGGTTCCTTGGTCGCTGAATTATTATTAAGAGGAAGAACTACCAACGCGAGGTTGTTGTGGGGGTTGTGGTATGGGGGGTGAGTGGGAGGGTGAGTTTATGGGAGGGGGGGAGGTGGGGGGGAATGAGTGGGTGGTGGAAGTTGTGTGGGAGAAACCGAGTGGAGGGTGGGGGGGGGTATTGTGTGATCTTCATTTTTTATTCTGGGGGAAAAGTTGGGGGGTTTGGGGTTGTTGGGGGGGAGAGGGGGGGGAGGGGGGGTGTTATAAAAGAATAGGGGGGACTCAGGAATGGGGGGGAGGGGAATAAGTTATGTCATACATTGAGTTTATAAAATGAACTATTTGTCAATCCTGAACGTATTGTTCATCAATGTGATTAAAATATTTTCATTAATAGTCTTCAACGACCTGTTTATGTTAGTTATATAAAAGGGGAAATTACATTAATATTAGAAATTCCATATAATCAGTCCATAGAACAAATTATTAGACAATCCTCAGCGTCAATTTTGATTATCGATATGGATTCAAGATGCTTAATAAGTACATGTTCGTTGAAAATTGTGTAGTTATAGTAAATGGAGACTTTGTGTAATTTTCGAATATACTCGTTGCAGTTCAAAACCGGACCACTCCAGCCAATCGATCCTGCTCTAATTCTATAGAGTCGCATAGTGTGGCTAATCCGCTGTATGTGCTACACAACGCACCAGACGCGGAACAATAGAATACAAGCGGCATCGATTGGGGTGAGTGGTCTTGTTCGGTTTTGAACTGCAACGAGTATATTTTCATCTCACAATTATGTGCTCTCAGGTATTGTTTTGGTCATATCTCGATGAAGGATTATCCAATCATAATGACCAGTTATTTGAAGATTTTATAACTTCAAGTTGGCGCTAACAAAACTAAAATGGGTACACAAATAGCTCAGTATGTAATCGGAGACTAAACTGTTTGATTACTATTATAATCAGTGCTGCAAATAGTCATTTCGACCCAATGCGTTAAATTTGCCAACAACTCGTTCCAGAAGCTGATTTTCACAATAGCACGTATGAAGAAATTGTAGTGCTTGATTATTTTCATGAATTTGGTTCACAATGTATTGGTCTAACTGTAAAACCTAAGACGTGAGAGCGCAATATCTGAATATTCAAATGATATTCATCGTTGAATATCATTTGAATACAACAATGAATATATCACTTTCTGTTTACCAGTTTGGGCAATGCGCTGTCAGACAAAGTTGTAGAATTTGTCAAGAGCTACAATTTTATCATACACCATATCCATAAATTCAGCTGTTGAACCAAGTTATCGGTAAATTTATCCAATTGCACGAAATGACTTTTTACAGCACTGATTATAATAGGCCGTCAAGTACTGTTTCGTTCATATCTTCGTAACGAAATGTCTGAATAAAAAAAAATAGGTGGCGTTCTGGGGGAATTTTGTGGTTTTCTTTCGCGGTGAAAAGAAATGAAAACGGGTTAAAAAAGGGGGGGGAAACGGTGGGATTTTTTTTGTAACACAAACACACACACACACACACACACACACACACACACACACACACACACACACACACACACACACACACACACACAAACACACACACACACACACACACAGAGAAAAAAAAATATATGTTTGTGGGGGGGGGGGGGGGAGTTTGGTGATTTGTGGTCCTGGGGTGTGGTATTAATATTGTTTTTTGAGTGTAAAAATTATAAAAAAACTTATTGTTTAGTAGATAATGAGTAATATTTTTTTTTTTTGTTTTTTTTTTTTTTTTTTATTTGTTTCAAATTTATGAATGCTGTAACCGACAGTAGAAAATCCGGACAGGTATCGGGCAAAAGTAAAACGCGTGCTGCTTGTTCATTTGCTTACAACTTAGTGACAGTTTATTCTCTCTTGCTTCTTCGCTTCATATAAATGACAATCAATGGTGGTAGACAGGTTGTGGAATATTCCTAAGGTGAAATATGGATTTAAGGTGAAGCTCCAACAGCTTTCCCCCCTTAACAAAACTGTACCCTAACATACATCGAATTCAACATAAATGGTTAGTATTGTTAGTCACATGGGTCATCAGAGGTCTAGCCGTTTTGGTGGCTGCCTAACTCTTGTCGATCTACGAAGTGTTTCGTCGAACACTCTCTTCCTCCCCTCGAGATGAACCTTCTGATACACTAGCAGAAACCAGCAAGTCGAGTCTGGACTTCATTTGGCTGCCAAACACTAACATTGACGGTGATTTTTCAGTTACTGGCAGGGATGCAATTCTCCTCGGTGCAAACAGTGTGCTTAGTGAAAATTTACACCGCACATTGGCAAACGCAAACTCACCCGAGAGATTTTTGTTATGTTTCCACTCTCTGCTAGATATCACAAGTTGAGTGACACCAAAGTGTATATCGTTTGCACCCTCGCCACACAACAGGCTGGAGCGTGTGAGTGATCTCTGAGGAGCACCGAAGAGAGCAGAATTATTTCACCGGGGAGAGTCACCCTGGTGAAAACCTTCATTGTTAGTTTTATACCGCAACACTTGAATTTGAACATTTTTACTATGTTACTGATTTCGTAATGTTCTTCTTCTTCTTATTTTTCGCGTATCCAAGCTTATTGCTTATCGCAATAAGCTTATTGCCAGGATCTCTCCTTAGTGTTCTAGATGCACTTCCACATGAGCATGAGCATGAGCATGATTGACCGCCCACGGATGCAATTCCGTTATTGCCAGATCAGCAGTATTTGCACAAAGAACCAACAGATGATGTTTGGG
This sequence comes from Aedes koreicus, assembly GCA_024533555.2. NCBI lineage: Eukaryota > Metazoa > Arthropoda > Insecta > Diptera > Culicidae > Aedes > Aedes koreicus. Next base: position 96,686 of record JAHHFK020004695.1, read on the forward strand.
ACAAACATACATCTTCAATGTGTAAAAACTGGTGACCCATTATAAAGCAATACCGGCGCCGGCCGTGCCCGAATGCTGGTCAAGTAGGGAATAGGAAGGAACGTGTTGACGTGATACTCGCTTTGAAGGAAGCCGAGAAATCCTCTGCACTTCCACGAGAAATCACTGGGATGTTGGATAGTTTGGGAAAGGTTAGCAGCAGGGTTCGTTTTGGTTAACGATACGTTGAAAGTACATACCTACACAATCCGCCAAAAGCAATAGACCGCTCTATAACGCAAAGCATAACGAAAAACAAAACAAAACAAAATAGACAAAATAAAACAGGATATTAGATATTGTCTTCAAAACATGGTAGAGATAAATTATTCGTAGCTTTGCAAACCAGCTCTCCTCGATGTTCTAGATGGCCAAGTCCTGCTGGACCCGCAGCTGCTGCCGTCGGCACTCGTCCACATCAACTCGACCGTCGCCGACGTGTCGGAAACCTCCCGTTAGTAACATGATATCTATTTCTAATACACTCTTCTTGCACCGATTAATTTACAAACTAAGCCTGCACACCGAATCAAAATTCACTTTGGCACAGTTGTGGTATTTTCCTCTAAAATCTAGTTCTAGATATTGGCACTTGGTTGCAGGAAACAGACTCAATAAGAAAAATGAACTCACTTATGACCTCTAACTTTACACGGTTGCAAAACAATACACACTATCTTCCCCCACAATACCCGCGAACGACGACACTTAGGACCTGAACTCGCTTGAGGAAAAATCACCAACACACAGCAGCGCAATTGATTGTATGCAGTTTTTTGAATCCCTCGACACGCAACACTCTTCTAACTTCAGCTCACCGGAACCAATTGCACACGCACACTAGTAATCCGCGACGCAGAACAACGCGACGCGCGACGAGGTGCTACTGCCGCAACGTCGTGCCAGATGATACCGTTGTTGTTGTTGTTGCCGCTGATGCGATGCAAACTACTGCCAACACACACAACCACGTACCTCTCTATCTTTACGTTTTGATGAATCGCATGGGTGAATAACAAAAAATCCAATCCACCAAACTCACACCAACACCACTGCGCTTCTCCCAAAAAGTGCGAACGCGAGCGACAGACAGAGAGAGAGTTCAGCGCGAGAGGGAGAGGTTGAGCGAAAAAAATTTCAGCAAGAAAACTCCTTTTCACTGCCAATGGAGGCTGAGAAACAAGCAAAAAAATATGTTTTCACCACTTTTCCAACTTTTTACCGACGGAAAATATCACTTCCACAACGTACGCGATTTCTGCTAGCCTGGAGAACACTTTTCAGGCGCTTTCGAATGCGAGTTCACCCGCACAGTACGGTCTTTTTCGCGAGCACAGGGTCGACGTGTTTCCTTCCTCGATATATTAATTTATCCTACCAGTGTTCTAGATGCACTTCCACAGTTATTAAATTGAGAGCATTCGAAGCCACCAATGCTTGAATTTGTATATTGTGTGGCAAGCACAATGATACTCTTATGCCCATGGAAGTCGAGATTTTTTTTAAGTCGACTGGACTGGGAATCCGTGCCTTTACCGACTAGTCTATCTGAGGCCCCTATTTCCTGACGTTCATCCCGTTTTCCAGCCATTTTTTCTTAATGTTTAGATCAAGGTTTCACTCACATCAGTGCGGTGGAGTCCTTTTTTTCTCTTTCACTCTTCGTCGTTCACACTGCAGTGAGTGTATGAACGCTCAGGCAGCGAACTGTCAATTCTCTCGCTCTCCCGTGCTGAGTCGAACAATCTCTACAGTGGTGTAAGGAAAAAATCTCCGTAGAGACCGAGTGAGATTCACCAAAGAGAATAAAAAATATGCACCCGGGTGATTCTCCCCAGAGAAATCGCAACCCTGGCTGGGTGTACAGTTCGCCGATATGCCATCAACATTTTGTGGAGCTCGAATTGGACACATGTTTTCGTTCGCATTTCAGAGCCTTCAGTTTATCTTTGAATGTTTGAACAAACCGTTCGGCCTGGCCATTCGTGGCTGGGTAATACGGAGCTCCCTTTTTGTGTGCGATGTGATTTCGTTTCATGAAAAGCTGGAACTAGTCCGAAGTAAACTGGACCCCACGATCACTGACGACTATCGACGGAACTCCACAGGTCACAAAATATTCCCGCAGGCGGTCGATGGTTGTTTCCGTTGTCATTTCGGGGATAATCTTGACCTCCGGCCACTTTGTGTAAGAGTCAACGATCACACACTGCCATTTCATTTCATTCAATTTTTCATAAATTGAGTTGATCCACGTTTTAACGAAAATGCAGTAACATTTACAATAGTAGTATACAATTGTAATAAAAAATTGAGTAAAATGAAACGGGCGTGCAAAGAAGTACAACCCAAGGAACGGTCCCGCAAAATCAATGTGGATACGCTGAAATAGTTCTGTAGCTTGTTCCCAACAGTGCGGTGTAGATTGTACAGGATTCTTCCATACTCTGGCACGTTCTATACAGTTTTTCCATAGTTCCTCGATATCACGGTCGATGGTCTCCCACTAACAATACGAACGAGCCAAGGATTCCATTCTGGATACGCCGAAATGTCCCATGTGCAACTCTTCCAGTACTCTTCGTCGCAGTTTAGGAGGGATGTATACTCAAAGACCTCTTATCAGACAACCTTTCTGGATCGCAAATTCGCTTTGGTCAATGCCGAATCTGTGACGTCCTGCAACAGTGCTTCCTATCTTCAGGCTTTCCAACAAAATTTTCACGTTGGAGTCTCCTTTTGTGCATTCCGCAAGTTCTTTGGCTGTGACAGGCAAGGCTTCTATTTGCTTGACCACGACGAGATCTACTTCTTCGACTCTATTTTGGTTATTCGCATCTTGGATCGGAAGTCGAGACATTGCGTTCGCATTCGCATTCTCCTTCGAAGGCCGAAACCGTATCTCATAATCAAACGATTCGAGGAAGACAGCATAGTGCTGCATCCGCAAAGCACGCAAGGTTGGAAGTCCTTTATGAGGTGCCAAAATTTGAGCAACGGCCTTGTTGTCGGTTACGAGGATAAATTTTCGACCATACTGTTTTACTCCGAAAATGATCGCATACGCCTCTTTGTCAACTTGTATGTAATTTTGCTGCGATCTGTTCAGCGTTTGCGACGTATAGTGAATCGGCCTTGATTCTGCATCCCGCTACTTGTCTCCATCGAGCTTCCCATACTTCTAAGATGCTCCACTTGGTGCATTACAGTCACTGGTCCTATAGATATCCTATTTACCTGAAACCGTTATACGAAAATATCTACCTAACGTAAATCCATTTTCGTCCCTTTTCCCCCTCTTCCCACCCAGACGCCGACGCCAGCGACGTAGCCGTGGAGTCCATCAACAAGTACTTGAAGTCTAGTCACAACGAAGATCGCCTCCGGCAGATTGTCAGCCAGGAAGCGGCCGCCGACGGTACGGCCCTGAGCCACGAGGAACTGGTCGCCATCAAAAAGAAGAAACGACTGCTCACCCAAGGGTCGGATCTGTTCAATCAACGACCGGAGAAAGGTATCCTTTTCCTGCAGGAGAATGGCATACTGAGTAGCACGCTGGATCCACTGGAGATTGCCCACTTCCTGCGGGAAAACTCCGGACTGGATAAGAAGATGATCGGTGAGTATATCAGCAAGAAGAAGAACGTCGAGAGCAAAATACTGGAAGTGTTTGTGAAATCGTTCGACTTTGCTGGGTTGACGATCGACCAGGCACTCCGGTTGTATCTGGAAACGTTCAGGCTGCCCGGCGAGGCTCCGCTGATTTTCCTTGTAATGGAACACTTTGCCGATCATTGGCATGTAAGTACGATGGCAGTTCGTTTGCTGTTTCGATTTAGGCTTAACGTTTCGTTCTTTGAACATTCTCACAGACATGCAACAACGAACCATTCGCGAACACTGACGCCGCCTTCCGGTTGGCTTACGCGGTCATCATGCTGAACATGGACCAGCACAATCACAATGCGAAGCGGTTGAATGTTCCGATGACGGTGGAGGAGTTTATCAAGAATCTGAGAGGGCTAAACGGGAATTCCGACTTCGATCAGGATATGCTTGCGAACGTTTACCACGCGATAAAGTAAGTATGGGTTGCGGTAATTGGAATACAACTAAACAACTATTCCCTCCACCCGTAGGAACGAGGAAATAGTAATGCCGGCGGAGCAAACCGGCCTAGTACGGGAGAACTACCTATGGAAGGTTCTGCTGCGTCGTGGAACAACCAAGGATGGCATGTTCCATCACGTCTTTGGTCCCAATCACGACAGGGAACTGTTCCGGATCATCCAGGGATCGACACTGGCAGCGCTCAGTTTCACCTTCGACAAGAGCCCGGACAACACCCAACTGTACCAGAAGTCGATGAATGGATTCATCAAGTCGGCCGTTGTTGCCTCGCACTTCAACTTGCATGGTGACTTCGATGCGCTGGTTTTGACGATGTGCAAGTTTACCAGCCTACTGAATCCTCCCGCCGATGTGCATGAAATCACGGCCAACGTGATGTTCGGTCAAAACACGAAAGCACAGCTCGCTATGAAGACGGTGTTTGCTTTGATCCACGATCACGGCGATTGCATGCGGGAAGGCTGGAAACACATCGTCGATGTAATGTTACAGCTGTTCCGGTTGAAGCTGCTGCCAAAGGGTTTGATGGAGGCGGAAGACTTTTGCGAAACCAGTGGAAAGGTTACACTGATGCGTGAACAGTATCAACTACCGAAAACGGACGCAGGTCTACTGAGTAGCTTGTATTCGTATTTGAGTAACGACAGCCAGCGGCAACCATCGTACGAAGAGCAGGAGATAATCAAAATCTCCAAGCGTTGCATTAAAGAATGTCAAATCGATCAGATTGTAAACGAATCCAAATTCTTACAGTTTGAATCTCTGGTAGAGCTGGTCAATTGCCTACTCGTAATGATTAAACCACCTGAGAGCCACAAGTCAGTTGGTGTACCATATGCAGAGAACACCGTAGTATTTCTAATGGAGCTTCTTGTCAAGATCCTAATTCAGAACCGAGATCGGTTGCTTCCGATTTGGAAGAACTGTCAGGAACAACTATATCTACTGCTGTCCAGATCGGCGTCATGTGACTACACCTACCTACTACAGAGAACTACCATTGCTCTGTTGAAGTTGGCCATCTATCTCATGCGCAATGAAGAAATTTGCTCCACGATCCTCCAGAGCCTTCGAATGCTGTTAATGCTCAAGCCGGCAGTTATTCTATCGATTTCCAAACCCATATCGATCGGTATGTACGAACTGTTGAAGACCAGTGCTCAAAACATTCACACCGAAGCCGATTGGATTATCGTGTTCACGATACTGGAATGCGTCGGAGCAGGTGCTGTACCGCCGGAGTACGATGAAGCGCCTGTTGTCTCGGGAGCCAAATCCGATGGCGCTCTCAGTAGCGAGGAAGATTCCGGACTACCGGATCGTGGCTACATCTCAGACTCAGAGCTGAACGTCGTCAAGAGCGGACATTCGTCAAATTCCTGTACCCCATTGATAAGTCCCACCGGAGACAATTGGATCCTGGTGAACAAGGATGCCGACATCGTATCTTCGCGTTCATCTTCTCCAAAGCACACCATCCAATACCGTTGCAAGCTGCTGGAACATTCTCCCTTTGCACTGGTCAAATGCTGGGAAAGTCTGGCATTCATCGTTCGAAACGTATCGCACATTACTCCGTACAACTTCGAGAGTTGCGTTCGTTGTATTCGAACCTTCGTGGAAGCCTCGATGAATGACGGAAAGGAGAATCGACGACGGCAACGGCGGAATGGTGATGAAAGTGGCAAGAATTCCCGCAACCGTAATCGCAAAAACGACAGCAGCGATAGCGATTCTGAAGAAGTCCCCGAGGCGTACCAGTCGATATCGATCCAGTTACTGGATTTGATGCATACGTTGCACACGAGGACGGCTAAGATCTTCCGTTGGTGGGCTGAAGAAGGTGGTGCACTGCCGCAGTGCTCTGCTTTGTGGTCCCAAGGGTGGTGTCCACTGCTGCAAGGCATTGCCCGACTGGCCACAGATCAACGCAGACAGGTACGTTGCTGGATAGGTTACCGGGAGTACTGTTTGCTTTGATAAGTATGATTCGTTACAGGTCAGGACGAGTGCAATTACGTGCCTGCAACGATCTCTTCTGGTGCAGGACCTGCAAACCCTCACCGGTTTGGAGTGGGCCGGGTGCTTCAAACAGGTAACACTTCTCCAGAAATGGGAGAATCTTTGAACAAATCTAGAGCTTATGCTTTTTTTCGTTTAGGTGCTGTTCCCGCTCCTATCGGAGCTATTGGCAGAGAAGCCCACTAAGCCGGCCGATGCCGGTTTGCTGGAGGAATCGCGCATGCGAACGGCAACCATCATGTCCAAGGTGTTTCTGCACCACCTGACGCCGCTGATTGCTCTGCCCGGGTTCAACGAACTGTGGCTGGAAATACTGGACTACTTCGAGCGGTTCATGAAGATCGGTTCGGACATGCTGTACGAAGCGGTGCTGGAGAGTCTGAAGAACATGCTGCTGGTGATGCATTCGGTAAGTCTGTTTGGTGCAGTAAAAGGAATTCCAGTAAAGTTAAAGTGAGGTTAAACATCGTAAATGGCGCGCTCGTTGAAAATTGTTTTTTTTGATGCCAGGGAAAAGTTATTGATGATAATAAAAAAGAGCAGAAAATTGTCAATAATGACGATAGTGACAAATGCCAAACAATTTAAAAGATAGCCAGATTGTTATGGTCAATTTAATTCGCAGCAACTACGATGTTTAACCTCACTTTACCACACTCGAATTCCTAAATTGAATATGGAACATTTGTTCATAAATGCATCTTAGTTCTCGCTATAGAAGCGAATAAGAAAACACCTCGGCAACTTTCGAATAATTTTCAATCGAATTTTCCCCAGGTCTGCATATTTCACAACAGTGACGGAGTGACACATTCAGTTCTTTGGGACGTGACATGGCAACGAATCTCCGGTTTCCTACCCAACCTGAAGGACGAACTTTTCAAACCCGATGGTAGACAAACACTCAAATTCTTCCACATATCAGTTAACAGCAACCAATCGTTCTTTGCAGCGCATACGCCTCAAGTCACTGCGGTAGCTACAGCAAATGCACCGCAATCTCCAGTGACCGCATCTCCCGAGCCAACTCCCGTACTTCATCCCCAACCAAGTATTACCCTACACGCTTTACCTGTGCCACCAATGACCGGATCTCCAATAGTAGGCCAATCTCGGCCTCCGATGGCGATGAACACAAACCTTCTGATCAGCAATGCTGTCAATCCAACGCCAATAATTCCCCAGATACCACTTCAGGGACCGATTCTGCTACCCCAGGCGGATCCTGCTCCCCCACCGTTGGCAGCACTATCCCAACAACCCAGTCAGGAAAACAGTCCAATGAACACGAATCGCTACTCAAACATCATCGAACTTCCGGTTACTCCATCGCCCCCGCCCTGCCTATTGGAGCAACAGCAAAATCTTCCCGCTCCTGAACCGGAACCAACAAACGCAACCGTCACGGAGCATGCACCACCGGCAGTTCCACTGAGTCATTACCTGGCCGGTAATCAATATCCATCGTTGCACAACGTTCCCATCGGAATTGCCCAAAGCTTCGCTCCGATGTTCGTCCAACCAGCTCCGGCTCCCACCGACGGAGGCGACATCTACAATGACTACGTGAACGATCCCTACAATCTGACCCTGCAAATCAATCAAACGGCAAACCCGGCAGCTAGCCAGCCTGAAATGCAGGAATCCCAGCAGCTCCAGCATCAATCGCAGAATGTGTTCCAATCGGCCAACTACTTTGGCGCGTACCAATTCAGCCCCGGTCGGATACCACCAGGTTCGGAAATGTTGTTTGGTGAACCCTAAAGAGCCTGTATTGGGATAGAAGGAAGAGCTGGTCTCTGCCTGCTACCGCTGATCCCAACCCGACTCCACTGACAGTGCGTTGAAGAGCCACGGCCACGAAGTCTCTAATCTGGCGATTTATTTTCTTCTCTTCTCTTATTTCTTTCGTACATTCCGTACTCAAAAACAAAAAAAAACATGCTTGCACTGGACCGACACACGGGTGATGATTTTGATTCTTTCCAGACTCACCTAGCATCATCGAAACGGAGACGGACCATGGATACTAAAAAAGGGGTTGGGCGAAATCAATTAGTGCTACTGTGAAAGTTACAGACGGATAGAGAAATAAAGCTTTGCCTAGCAAATCAAGCTCGGAAAATAATTTTCAATATTTGACAATGTTCAACAAACACCCACACTCAGTTGGGAAATAGTAAAACAGAAAAAAAACAACAGATAAACGATAAACGCATAGTTAAGTCGTTGGCTATTCAAAATGATAGAAAATTTTAAATCTGTCTGCATTTTTAGTTTTTGGGTAGAAAAAAAAAACTCGACAGTCGACGTTTAATAACGCAATGTATTCTTTTGAAACTGTTGATAACTATTATGGTAGACCTTCTAAAAAAAATCTGACCGTTCAGATCATTGCATGTATACAGTGGAAAGTTCAACAAAAGAGTTCAATACCATAACTACACTGATAAAACGAGGGATCGAGCAAAAGGAATTTCTTTTCTGTTGAAAATATGTTTTTAAAAGAATTTCCGATTCAGAAAAGTCGTTTATTATTACCTACCTACTAAACATGATTATTATTTTATTCAAACAGGAAGAAAGAGTATAAATATACACACGTAAACAAAACAAAAAAAAAATAGTGAAAGGGTAAATATATATAGCTACAAACACTTACCAGAGATCACGAGTTTTGAGCTTCTTTCCGAAAAACGTCCAGCACCTGTTCCGGCGTCCGGCAGCCTTTCTCAAGGACGATGGTTTTCTGGCGCGATTTGGACCCCCGGTCCAGCGAGACGTCACTTTTGCGTAACTCCAGCAATTTGGAGAGGTACTTGATCAGTTCCGTGTTGGCCTCCCCGTCGATGGGCGGAGCAGCTGGAAGCGAAAGCAGGAAAGCGATCATTCAACGCAAATTACGCGGTTCCAAAGTTGACGCACTTTTGAATTTAATGTAATTATGACTAGTATTATTAGTAATAATTTAATTATTACTAATGATTACTCGTATTTAATACCGCATTGTACCCACAAATAAATTGAGGTGTTTTCGTCCTTGTTAATCCTTGACATTGCTAACAAATAGTAATTGCAAGTTGATCATTAGTCAATATGAAACTAGCGATTTCAAATTGGTTCACTGTTGTAGAACCCCGAGGTCCGAAGTACACCTTGCAGTACGCTCTTGCGCTTTTCGGTACCTTTCGGTACTAGTATCTTTGGATTTGTTTTGATTCGCTACACTCCCGCTTCATGTTACTCAATTTTTGATTACAATTGTATACTATCTCTTTTTCTCTCACGGAAATGTTACTCAATTTTCGTAAAAAGTGGATCTACTCATAAATTGAGTAGATCCTCTTTTTAACGAAAATTGAGTAACACTTAAAGCTTGCTTCAGATAGAATTGGAACAAAAACAATTGCCTGTATTTCAGTTATTTATTATTGAATTCAAGATCTTTTTTTATACAAATGTAGCGTTTTCTTCATACTTTTAAGAAAAAATACGGATAAAATTATTCGTCACGGTTTCGAAGGAACTCTCGAATTTTTCCTGTAACACGGCTCATTAGGCGGCGCACACCTTCTTCGTCCATCGTTTTAGCTATCTTATTCCACCAGGTCTTCATCTGATTGATGCCTTTGACAACCTTTCCCTTTGCCTTGAGTCTCCTCTTCATGATTGCCCAGTATTTCTCAATAGGGCGGAACTGGGGGCAGTTAAGTGGGTTAAGGTTTTTCGGAACAACCTGGACCCCTTTCTCTGCATACCATTCTTGAACGACTTTGCTGTAATGACAGTTTGCCAAATCTGGCCAAAACATTACGGGATGGTCGTGGGATCGAACGAACGGCAAAATTCGTTTTTGGAGACACTCTTTTTGGTATAGTTCCGACGTCATTGTCTTATTTGTAACGAAAACTTTCGTTTTTTTGCCACAGCTGCAAATGCCCTGCCAAATCATGAATTTTCGTGCAAATTTGTCGACAAAAACAAATTTAAATTTGGCTGGAACATCCCCCCGAGCCGTTGCCAAGTAAAATTTTTGACCTGGGATTTGCCCTAAGTCAGCCTTGACATAGGTTTCATCGTCCATCAGAAGACACCCGTCGAACTGGGTCAGCACCTGGTCGTATAGCTTCCGAGCACGGATTTTGGCCACACTATTCTGTTTTATGGTCCGAATTGGCTGTTTGCTAGCTCGATACGACTTGATTCCTTCCCGGAGTCGAGGTCTCCTCACGGTACTATGGGCAGCACCGAATTTTCTGGCCAAATCACGGTCCGACAGATTGGGATTCCTCTTAATCGTCTTCAAAATCTTACCACTCAGTTTCCGGTCGACAGTTCCACTCCGACGATTAGCTTGAGGCTTCCGAATCGTCGTCAATGTTTCCTTATACCGTTTGATAACGCGCCATACGGTATTTCTGGGCAATTTCAGCTGTTTAGCTAGCCTAAATGCAGACCACAATGGATTTTCCAAATAACTGTGCATTTTTTCCCTTCTTTCGGCTTCCATATTGATTGTTTACAAAGTACAGTCGATTTGCGGAATGTCAAAAATACATACGTGAAGCTGACAAAATTCCCGACACGTGGGCGCCAAGAACTTCCAAATCCGTCCACCAGGAACGCCACAATATGAGCAAAAGTTTGCTCCAATTCTAAATGAAGCAAGCCTTAGTACGGGGATGAAGTCGCAACCAATAAAGCTTACATTTTGGGAGAAGAATCAGGACTTAATTTGGATCTTAATTACGGATCAAAAACGAATTCGCTATAAGATGTCAACGGATTGGATAAGCCTTTGTTGATACATGTTTATGATTTACTTTCAACTATTAAATCTCTACCTTAAGTTTATTTTTTGGAAGGCCTAACGACCTGGTTTTCGATGGAATTGAACGGAATCTACGAAGATTCAATCCCTTCAACATCATCATCATAAATGTCTTCGGATTTTTGCTTTTTTGGTTGCTCGTTGAGGCTGATGTTTTGCTTCAGGTTGATACTCCTGTTAGGCTTTTTGACGTTTAATCACCTCACCCTTTCTGGCACATGGAATGATGGTTTGCTTTCCTTCAAAAGATTTTCCTTCTTACTTGCACTCCTTTGATCTAAATGACGCTTTAGTGTGCGTGCGTTCAAGGTCACTTATCCTAGTTGATGCTCGTGAGCGATTGCTGCTTCAGGCTTTTCCAGGATCGTCATCTTTTGACGTTTTCAGTTCGCATATAAAAAAAAGAGTTTTTTTTTAGCGGTCCAGAGTGAAGGTTAGAAATCGAATATGTAAACGTATCCCCTGTAGTAGCTAATCGAAATCTGAAAGTTTGCTCTTCAATTGAAGATACTGGATACGCTTTCGAAATTTGGACGTTTGATTAACGATTAACGGTGGGTGAGTTTTCAGCGTGTATACTTATTTCGTTTCTTTTTTTGCATGACGGATCTGACTTGTTTGAAAACGGGACGTGGAATAAATATGCTTAGCCAATTGAAGATTTGGCCATTCTGAGCCGTTTTAGAGGAACAAAAAGCCGAATCACAAAAGGCCGAACGAAAAAAGGCCGAAACACAAAAGGCCGAAAATGTATGTAGCTACCACAAAAGGCCGAAACTCAAATAAGGCCGAATCCCAATACTCCGAAATTTTTAAAATTTAACATAAAAAGGCCGAAACCACAGAAAAGTGAACATTCTTTAAATCTTCAGTCAGCCATTAAATTGGAGGAAACCCTATAAGGGAAAAAACCACAGTTAGCATTAATTATTTATTTCCAGTTTCGGTAGTTGACATCAATAAAATAGTAGTAGAAAAAGTAAAAAAAAATTAAAACAAACATCATGTTAGACTCGCTTTGGTCTAGATGATAGCAACAGAGCAATACTCTCAACAAAATCAAGCTCTCATTAAACAGACCCATAAGGAAGCTCAGCATTTTTCATTCAATTTTTCATTTTGATCCTCAAGACATTCGCGATAAAAACATATTATAAGTTTATTAATTCCGCAAAATTCTAATATAAACGCACGGAATTCTCGTTTTAATAAATAATACTCGTTTGATATTCTGGAAATACTTTACAAAGTTTTCTTAGATCAGGCATGAAAAATCTAAATTGCTTGTAGACTAAATGAAATAACAAAAATGTTGTAAAAATAGATTGCAATAACTGACTTTAAAATTGTGCTCAAAGAGGAAAGGCCGAAAACAATCGGCAGAGCGACCGAGTGGACCGGAGCAAGCGCGCGCTTGCTCCGGTCCACTCGGTCGCTCTGCCGATTTTTTTCGGCCTTTCGTGATTCGGCCTTTTGTAGTAATCCCGTTTTACCTCGTGGTTGCTGAGCTATGTGATTGAGTAGTATCTATCTTCTGGCTAAGAAGGTAAAACGTTGCTGTGGCGTTCAGCAATATTTATTTCTTTGCTGAGGTGTGGCCCATTTAGTATTGGAACAAACATGTTTGATTCTTACAGCGACCCTAGTGGTCGGATTTGTAAACTATGACATCTTATGTGTTCCCGTTCATGACATGTTATGTGTTGATAAGACATTTAATTCAGAGCTGTACAGAACGGAATGTCTCCATAGGCGAATATTGCCATTCATCAGATCCCACAAAGACCCTGTCATGTTTTGGCCAGATCTTGCAACAGTGCTACAGTGCTATGAAACCAACGGGATTCAGTTTATACGGAAAGAACTCAACCCACCAAACTGTCCACAGCTCAGACCGATAGAGAGATTTTGGGCTATTATGAAGAGGAAGCTGAAGGTGAATTGCAGTGTCGTAAAAAGCATCAATGAATTGAGAACCAAGTGCAATAAGATTGCCAAAACGATGGATGAGAATAATGTGCGCCGATTGATGAAACGTATTCCGGGAAAAGTCCGCAAATTTTTTGAAATGAGGGTTTTTTTTTTTTTTTTTTTTTTTTTTTTTTTTTTATTTTTATAAAAATGGAGGGTATATATTAAAAAAAAAAATATTTTTTTTTTATATTTTTTTATTATTTGGTGATTGTTTTTTTTATGGGGGGAGGGAGGTGTGGGGGGGGGGGGGGGGGGGGTACACTCAAAAAAATCGACACGTTGTTTTCACGTGAAATTTCACGTAACTTCCACCTGAACACGTAACCAAATCTTCTTCAGTAAAATCAGGTGAACATTACGTGTCCAGTGAATTGTACGTGAAAATCACGTTAAATTTATGTGATTTTCACGTAGAATGTGAATTACGCGGAAATCACGTAGCTCTTACGTGAATTCCACGTGTTTATTACTGGTTTTGGCAGTGGACGAAAATTACGTGCGTTTCACGTGGAAGTAACGTGTCGATTTTTTTGAGTGTATAGATGAGTTTCAAAGTTAGGGTTGGAATCCAAATATGGCTCCTATGTGGTGGATGAAGGTGCAAGAGGGGGGCGGTCTTTTTCCAGGTGGTTTGTGGGTTAGGTTAATTATCACTTCATGTTTTTGAGAATAAAAAAAAAAAAAAAAAAAAAAAAAAAAACAAAAATTAATAAAGGGGGGGGGGGGGGGGGAGGATTTGGAAGAGGGGGGTTGTATTGTGTGTGTGGGGTGAGAAGGGTGGGAGTGGGTGGGGTTGTTTTGTTTCTTTATTTTTTTTTTTTTTTTGAAGAAGAAGAAAAAAAAAAAAAAAAAGTAAAAATAAATTATTTTGTTGTGGGGGGGGGGGGGAGGAAAAAGGGAGGGTAATGTGAGGGCGCGGAGAAGGGCATAACGAGTAAGGTTGAGGATCGATCAAGTAGAAGGCGACCTACGAACCCTTCGCAGACTGCGCGGCTGGCGAGGTGCAGCCATGGACCGAATACAACGGAGGAAACTTCTCAGAGGCCACCCTGGCCTTGGTCCGATTGGAAATGAAAACGTTTACTGAAGTACAATTTATGAGCTTGTTGAAAGTACATTTACAATATAATGCACTCCATAATGTTCAGGCTACCCATTTAGCTCTTATTTTTTAATGGAATCGTGTTCCAGTTTAGGGTATCTGTTTCTGTCAGATCAGGTTGCATTTTCATCTCCATCGAACACAAAACATATGAGGACGACTAAACTGACTTCTATCTGTTCTGATGTTTGCTTACGTTGATTTACGATGTTGAGCAATGAATTGAACTTAAAAGTACTACATGGATTTACATAATTGAACTAATAAAAAGGCAGCCCTAAACATCTTTCGTCATAAAACTTTGTTCAAAAATGCAATAACTTTCTAGTAAATAAAAACTAAAGGAACTTCAAAATAAACAACTTACCTATTTGAACACCAACTCCTTCGTCATCAATGTCTGTAATTCCGTTGACTTTGGAACCGGGTTTCGCCTGAATTTTGATGAGTAGATTTCCTGTTTTTGGATCCACATATACTGGTCCCTGAGGTGCAACCACCGCAACCGTTCCCTTACCGACAGCATTCTTGCCACCTTTGGATCCTTTCGACTTACTAGACATCGTTCTCGTGCTGATGGTTGTGGCTTTTCCTAGACTTCGAATGGCAAAGCGAAACATTCAACACACAGTTTTCAGTATCTAAACGCGATGACGACAAAGACCGGCTTGTCAAAATACTGACTTAGAGGTGCATTCTAGCAGCTGCAGCTATTCATCTGCTCGAATCGTATGCGCATTAGCTCGTTATGTAAAGATGTAAGCTTGAAAGAGATAAACACTGGGATAAACAAAACGATTTTCTCACGCTCCCGCCACCGTAGGGTGTCTATTTACTCAGCACAACAGCGGTGTCAAACTCTATATACCGTTATCGCAAATAAATAGAGAGATTCGCGACGACAACATCATTTCCAGCAAGAGTACTATACTCATTCATACCAACATCAATATCAGCCACTCGAGTATACATAGAATGAATATCTTTTCCAGAGGAAATAGTCTGCGAAGAGTATCGATCAGTTTAGTTAAAAGTGTCACAGCTGCCGACCGCTATCAGCCGTGTCTCGGCCATATCTTACATCAACAGCAATCGTTTGTGCCTCTGATCGTCAGTACCCGAACCAACTGTTACCTCGACATGAAACCGAAGGTCTACGTCACCAGGAACGACTACGCACGCATCGGATTAGATCTCTTGAAGGAAGAGTGAGTTTCTGTCAAGAACATTGTCATCTTAAATCTCACAAGTTTTGTCCTATAGATGCGACCTTTCGATCTGGGACGAATCGTATCCAGTTCCTAAAGATGAGTTCCTGAAGAACGTCGCCGGAAAGGATGCCATCTTCTGCTCGTTGAACGATCGCATCGATAAGGAACTGCTGGATCAGGCCGGACCAAGCTTGAAGGTTGTCGCTACCATTTCCGTAGGGTGAGTTTCGATGGTAGCAGAGTTTTGTTTGTTTATTTGTGTTTAAATTTAAAGTTGGATATGTAATTCTATTCGATCGTAGCTTCGATCACATTGATGTGAAGGAATGCCGCAATCGAGGCATTCGGATCGGTTACACTCCGGAAGTTCTAACGGATGCCACTGCAGAACTGACTGTAGCACTTCTTCTCGCTACGTCGCGTCGACTTATGGAAGCGAACAGAGAAGCTCACACCGGTGGCTGGAAAAGTTGGTCCCCGATGTGGATGTGCGGTACCAGCATCAAAAACTCCGTTGTAGGAATCTTCGGCTTCGGAAGAATCGGTCAAGAGGTAGCTAAACGCCTAATACCTTTCAAACCTGCCCGCCTCCAGTTCACCAGTCGGACCGACAAGTGCTTGTCAGCTGAGGACATAGGTGCTTCGCAAGTTTCTTTTGACGAATTGATCGAAACTAGCGACTTTCTCATCATTGCCTGTTCATACAACATAGAAACGGCCAACCTGTTCAATGATTCCGTCTTCTCTCGGATGAAACCTTCGACCATACTAATCAACACCAGTCGCGGTGGGATCGTCGAACAACACGATCTAATCCATGCGCTGAAGGCGGGCAAGATTCTAGCTGCCGGACTGGATGTAACCACGCCGGAACCACTGCCACTGGATAGTCCACTGCTGCAAATGAGCAACGTGGTCATTCTTCCGCACATTGGTAGCGCCGACGTCGAGACTCGCACGGAAATGTCACGCATTACGGCTTGTAACATCTTGGCCGGGCTCAAAGGTGTGAAAATGATTTCGGAAATCTAATAAGTAACGTATCCTCCCACTAGCAAATATACAGCTTAATCATTTGTTGACCTCAATTTATTAATTTTAAACAAATATTCTTACTTGTGCCGAAATTTCCCTTCCGACAGCTTGGCGCTTAGCTGCCGACTCTCATCGGCGGAGACACGAGTATGACGCCGTCTCCTCGCACAAACAGCATCGGAATGGTACGTTTGGTTGTTTTGTACACTTCTTCGTAGGTTTCCTCGTCGATTTCAACGGTGGTTACGGTTTCCTCCGCATCGCCGAGGACCATGTTCAGATGTTGATCGAAAGCCTGGAATTATTTAAATTTATAACGCAATTTCTGGATACCGTTCCACGGATTGCTTACGTGCAACCGCCCCCGAAGCTCCCGCTCATTCCGCATCTTGACGTAAATCTTCTCGTCCAAACTGAGCCGGATAAGATCTAGCGGTTCCTTCACCGGAATGATGGGCATCTGTGAAAAGTAATTCTCAAATCACCTTTTCTCGTTCAAATAACACTGCTTAGCCAAAAGTCTCACCTGTTCCTCTTCTGCCATGGTTAATATTGAGACAGATTTCACAATGCACTGGAGCAATAATTGATTTTAACTTGGAAATGCTATTTGCTAAAACTTTCGTGAAAACGATTACCCGCGGAAAGCGCGTTTTAAGATTGTTTTGTTTGCCAGGTTTGCGAGGACGGCACACACCAAAAACTGCTCGAATTCTGAATCAATTCACCCCTCGGCTGTCATTTCAAATTGTCTCTCGAACGTTGTCATTTTTTTTGCCTCGGCTCCCGGGAACAGCAAAGCCAGGCGGTAGTGTGCGTTGTAAACATGTGCTCAGCTCACTAGCCAGCACAGACATTTTCGGGGAATTTTGCTTAAAATTTGTGTTATTTTTCAGTTAATTGTGGTGAAACATTGACTAATAGTGGTCCTGCAGTGGACAACGTTATTGTTACAGTTAAGATCAAATGTAAGTAGGATTTCGAATTCAATTTGAGTATGTTCATAGCCGGGTTGTCCGCTCAGTGCGGTCATGTAATGAGAGTTCCAAAATAATCTTATTTGTCCACTTTAAATGTAATTGCTACCAAAAATTAAATTCAATCTTTCCAATAATTCTTTAATATTATCGAATTTTAGTATTTGACCAATTTAAAGAAAACCTCAAGGCGTTCTACTTACTATAACCTCAACTTGTGTTTACATCTCATATCCAGCGCATACATGTAACTTCACTAATACAGCTATAAATGTATAGGAGCGACTAGGGCATAAATAATATGCTACTGGTTTCTTGTAGTTAAAAAATATATTTTTTAACGCTCTTTTTGTTTATTCCAGCACCAGTATAACCACTAAGCCAACATGAGTTTCCGAGGTCGGGGCGGTGGTGGAGGCGGCGGATTCGGGGGTCGTGGCGGTGGCGGCGGATTCGGTGGTCGTGGCGGGAGGCGGAGGTGGTGGTTTCCGTGGGGGACGTGGTGGTGGTGGCCGCGGTGGAGGTGGTCGAGGCGGTTTCGGCAATCGCGGTGGATTCGGAAGAGATGAAGGGCCGAAGAATGTAGTGCCTCTGGGTTATTACGATTATCCTTGCCAGGAGGACCTGGTGGCCAAGGTAGAAATTGAAAATGTCCCCTTCTTCAATGCCCCGATTTACATGGAGGGTGAAAAGCAAATCGGCAAGGTAGACGAAATCTTTGGCCACTTGCGGGATTTCTACGTATCGATCAAACTGATGGAAAATATGAAACCGGACGGATTCCAACCGAAGCAGAAACTGTTCATTGATTCTGCCAAACTGCTCCCCTTGGCGAGGTTCCTGCCCGAAAACAATAAGAAACCGGGTGGTCGAGTCGGCAAACCTGGCGGTGGCCGTGGGGGCGGTGGTGGACGCGGAGGAGGTGGCTTCCGGGGTGGTCGCGGTGGCCCAGGCGGCGGTCGAGGAGGTGGTGGCTTCGGTGGTCGAGGGGGCGGTGGTTTTGGAGGACGAGGAGGCGGTGGAGGATTCCGGTAAATATGACCTTTAATTCCGATGTGTTATTTTATAATGATTAATTTTCTTTGCAGTGGCAACCGTGGAGGTGGTGGAGGCGGCGGTGGCAAACGGTGGTAGAATTACCACAACGCTGAATATTCTTTGTTTCAATAGATTACTGTAACACCTCAGATGATGTTTAATAAAGCTCCTAAAATGTAAGATAGTTGATAAGTAAATCTGTGGCATTTTAATCGAAGGGATCGAGTTCCAATATCATAAAGGACACTCTTCTTCTTGAGTGCAACATCGAAGGTAGTAGTCCAGATTCGTGCTAACTTATGTCTAGCACATCCATCACGAAATGATACTTGATGTCTAAATGCTTGGTCCTGGGATTGTAGCCTCGTTCGCGATGCAGATGGCCGATTGGTTATCGCACCAAATCGGAATCCCTCGTTGGCCGAAAATCTGCGACTGGAAGTGATGCCACCAAAGTGCTTCCTGCATTGTGCGAGAGATGGTGATATATTCTGCTTCGCACGAGGACAACGCAACTGTTGGTTGCCGCTTTACGATCCACGACACAGCTCCTCCTATGAACGTGAACAGGTAACCTGTAGAAGACTTCCTGGTATCAATGCTTTTTGGGATTTGGCGTCGAACTTCTTTCTTCTTTGCTTCGGAACATGGACAAATGCTAGCGACCCGAAAATCCTCAAATGTTGCAAATCGGGTTCCTTGCGCGGTCCAAGCTTGCTCCAGTGTACGAGGTACGCTGCCGTTGAAACCTCCTCAGCCCAAAAACTCTTTTGGCAAGCGCGATTCGTTCTGCATGCTTCTTGCCTCCGCGATGAGTGTCCCGTTCATCCTTTCCGTTACACCGTTTTGCTCAGAGGTGTACGGACAAGTCTGACATACTCCTTGTTTTACCATGCAGCATCGGAACGATGCCTTGACAATCTCAGAACCTTCAGCTTCCTTCCTGTTTGACACTTGGCCATGGAATTGAAGGCTTCGTATGCTCCAACTTTTTCGTTCCAGGAAGTAGAGGAACACCTTGCGACTTGCATCGATGACTGAGGTGGCCTAACCGTCTGTGCCAAAAACCAGTACTCAGTGTCAGCAGCGCCTGCTGGTTATGCCGGTTGAGCATATACAGGCGATCACGCTCGTTTTCGCGAACTAAACTCCTGTCTGCATTGAAGACCACCGTCATTCCCTTCTGACGCTAATCGAAAGGAGATTGATGGTAAGTTCCGGAATCTGCAGCACTTCCTTCACTTCAATGGGACCTTCACTGAGCTCCAACTTGACCAGACCTTTCGCGACAGACATCATGCTTCCATTGTTCGCCGTACCCACAGCATGAATCATATGCTGTTGCTTCACAAATTCGTTGCCACTCCTAGACATGTGACACATTGCACCGGAATCGAAGTATCACTCCTTATCGCTTACCTCGCCCATCGCAAAAACGCTGCACAAAGCTTTGCCAAACGTTCTTGATGCGTTCTGCTTCTGTGAACACTTCGCTGCATACTTTTTAGTTGTAACACGTGTCGCCTTTCTTCGTCGAACCATTGTTGCTGCCACGCCGTCGTGATTTCAGATTTTAATATAGTGCCACGTTGTCGCCGCCGTGTTTTCGTCCACTCTGCAGCTTCACGTCTTGCAATTTTTTTTTTGCCTTCACCGCGTCAGACGTCAACCCGATGGCTCGAGTCCCAAATTATGCTCATCATAGTGCTCCGGAAGTCCCATCAGCAAGAACGCAGCCAGCCATGAGTCGTCGACCATGAAAACGATCCCCGCAAGTTTATGTGCCGTCGACATCTGCTGGTTGACATGCAGTTCCACGCTGCCGCAGTTGTCCAAACGAATCAATGTTAGCTTTTTCAGCAACTCGATTTATCGTGTCAGACCGTAGTTGATAAACGTTCCGCAACATCTCTCAGGCTTCCTTGGCATCCTTCGCGTCCTGGACCAAACTACAATTGGTCGTCTCCAGGTTCAAACGGATAGTGGCCATTACTGACCTCTTCTTAGACTTGCTGGCCTTCAACCGGTGACACTGCGCTTCAGGATCCCTTGCGGATTAAGGTCATACGTTCGATGAACGTTAAAGCGACTCCGCTGATTCGTCCGCTTCCTGCAGCAGGGACTGCACGAGGTACTGGATCATGAGCATGAGCATGAGTGACCGCCTGTGGTTGCTACTCCGTTATTGCCAGATCAGCTGTAATAACACAGAGAACCAACAGATGATGTTTGGGACTAACACGCATCTTCAATGTGTAAAAACTGGTGATTCCAAACTAAGGCAAAACCGGCGCCGGCCCCTCCCGAATGCAGGTCAAATAAGGAAAGGGTAGGAATATGTTGAAGTGATACTCGCTTTATTAGAAGCCGAGAGCACCTCTGCACTTCCACGAGAAATCACTGGGATGTTGGATAACAGGATTGGGTGGCAACAGGGTTCGTTTTGGTAAACGATAAGCTGTCTGTGAAATATTCAAATAATAGTACCGATTTCCGATTTGAACTCATTTAAACCAACAGTAAGGATGCTATTGGGACCACTCACAAAGTGTGATAGTGGTTTTTCATTGGGAAAACAAGATAATTTTTAAAAATGCTGAAAAGCCTATTTGGACCGATTTGAACCAACAGGAAGGATGCATTGGGGTCATTCACAAAGTGTGATGGTGGTTTTTCATTAGGAAAACAAGGTAATTAGTACTAACGTTTGAGATTTTAGATCGAATACACGAGGTACTGCATCACCGCCTCTAAATTCCGTCTCCTGCTTTGTTCATCGTGGATTGACCGTGATATCTTCAAGAAATCTTTCTAAACTTTCATAAATCTTTTTTTTATGAAAGTTTACTGGCGGGACTCTGACTAGAGTAGAAACCTCTACGCCAGGCTTTTGATGATATCGTTGCGTGAATCCTTTCGAATCATTTTGCCAGCCGTACACGGAACATGTCGTCCAAGAAGACGCTGTTGCAAATGACTCGGAAGGAGCAACGTTTGAGAATTTTGAGTCCTTTCGTCTGTTTTTTTTTTTTTTTCAATTGTCTTTTCATTATTTTGTTAGTCCGTGTTACGTTTGCAAGTTTAATACGGCGTTTCGTAATTTCTTCTGTCTTTTGTAGTTTAGCCCGTGAAGTGTGTCATTTGTATGCTATGAGAGTCTTTCGAAGCAGTTTTCTCGAACCAAAAATAAGAAGCTATTGCATTGTTCCTTGTGCATTAGAATGATATAACTAAACTAATTTTGTAGCATTTTACCAGCCGTAAAAGGAACATGTTGTCCATAGAGACGCTGTTGACACTGCCTCAAAAGGTGTTACATTTTCAAGTTTGCTTTCTATTTCTCTGAATCATGTTCATGCCCACTGTTTTGTATGGTGTCGTTTCGTCTTGTTGTTCAGTTTGTCAGTGTTTTTTGTTTGTAATTTAATTAATAGATGTCTAGTTCTTATGTGCTCTGAAAATAATCGATGCATACTTCGTCTTACGTCGTTTGATTGACGTATCCCTTTGTCCGCATCAGTCAGTTCTTTTCTTCTGCGTTATTTGCGTTATTCAGTTAAATTCTATAGTTCTATTGTAGAAAAGTTTACGTTTACTTGTCCGCTCATTGCCTCTTTTTATTTGTCTAATCGTAATCTCTAAGTCGTTTAATCGCTTCAATGTCTTACATGCATGTGCAGCCTAACAATAATTATTTGAGTCGTGGTCAGCTATAACATTCACTATAACGGTGGCAAAGTAAAGCTTCATCACGCCTATTCCCTATCTATTATTGAAAAATTATCGTGAATGAAGCCGTTATAAGATTGTTTGTATACCATTGTTATAATGAGTGGTATTTTTATTATAGCTCTTTGAAATGAGAAATAACAAAACAAGAATGGCGCGACGTCCCTAGTTTTAATAAAACTTCTACTAAGTGAAGCCAACAGTCGATTCCCTACGAATGTCAATAATCTTGTCTATCAATATATATCTGACTAGCTAGATTTTTATTTAACCGTGGTTACGGCTCATCATGAACGCATAAGAAAGGTGTTGGAGCCAAGACGAAATCCCACATCATTATTACTGAGGAAAGAGCCCCACCAGACTGCACCAGCATTCATGGCTCGCAGACAGGATGTCCGTTGGATCACATCTATAAAATCAGTGCATTAAATAAAAATATGAAACATGTGATACCACCACGTCAGAATATGTCTTTGGTTGCCATCTCAGTGCTAATGGCGTAGGCCCACCCATCGCGACCAGATCACATATCCGAGGGGAGGGCAATTCTGGGCCCATAACCTTTTGCAGAGTAAAGTGATCCAGATTGCTCAGGTTGAATGCTTGAGAACTTATGATGTCTTTATTGAAAATAACAATTATGGTTGCTCAGCGCAGTTGCTAGGGGACAGTGGTAATGTGCTACATATCAAATAAGATATTGTAGGTTGCTGTTCCAACAAAATCGAAGTCGAAGGTGCTCTATAGTGAAGCCTGCCAAAGCAGACCACGGTTCGGTACAGGATCTTGTCGATTACGATGAGGAACAGTAGCGATAATAGTATACATCCTTGCCTCAAATCGGCGACTCCGCTATGCACGACTCTGCTAGCCTGAGACAGGGATATATGGAACAAAAAAAATCGTTCCCCATTGATTTTTGGAGGCCTTTTGGTTCAAATAATAACTGTGAAAAATTTCAGCTCGATCGGTAAAACTATATTTTAGCGCCCGCGCCTTTAATTTTTCATAGTTCTATGGGAAAACTTACTTTTACAAATAAATATCTGGCGAGGTGACCCGTTGTCCTCTAAAAAGAAATCAACCCCTTCACTCGCTGGGAAATTGTTCAAGAAAACTTTTCTTCGAAGACCGCAAAGCGATCCGACGCTTGTGGAAAAAGTTATTAAGTTGAAAATGATTGCTATCCAATCGAACCAATTGGACTGTTTTTCTAGCCTCACAGTTTTTCCATGCTGAGTGAACATGAACAACACACAACGTGGTTACTTAGCGCAACCAGCAGCAGGTTGAAGGAGGCAGTACTGCTGAGCATGAGCATGAGCATGATTGACCGCCCACGGATTCTACTCCGTTATTGCCAAATCAGCTGTATTTACACAAAGAACCAACAGATGATGTTTGGGACTAACATATATCCTCAATGTGTAAAAACTGGTGACCCATTATGAAGCAATACCGGCGCCGGCCGTGCCCGAATGCTGGTCAAGTAGGGAATGGGAAGGAACGTGTTGACGTGATACTCGCTTTGAAGGAAGCCGAGAAATCCTCTGCACTTCCACGAGAAATCACTGGGAAGTTGGATAGTTGGGAAAGGTCAGCAGCAGGTTTCGTTTTGGTTAACGATACGCTGAAAGTATGTAACTAGCACCATCCGCCAAAAGCATGGGACCGCTTCTTCAAGCAACAGAACATCGAACGCCAGTTGCACCGCACCCCGAATAGTCCGGCATGACCTAATCACCGTAAACTCGTAAATAGTGGTGATCGCTTTTTCTGCCTGTGTAGGTAATAGTTAGGCATGAGCAGCGGCATGCCCTCTTTTTTGTGCATATCCTGCAAATAGAGATAAGACAAGTTGGGCTGCCCCTCCGATTGGTAGCCCATCATAGCATTAGAGCATGCGTATCGGGCGCAACTATCTGGGCGACTAAAATACTAGCGCATCGGGCTGTCATTTTAGTTTAGTCACTCAATCTCACACCGGTCGCTACTATATTTTGTTACCGTGTTCTGTATCGGTCGCTGCTAAACTAGTGCTCCACACGCTAAGATGAGAATACCTAAAGATCGTTAAAAAGTACCGATAATCGCTCAAAAGTGCACATACCTAAATTATGCGTAAATACAAATTACCTAATATTGGGCAATAGTATTGAAGGAAGATAATATTGAATTGTTACTTTTTACTGAAAATTGGGTATATTTCTTTAGTTTTATTTTACAGGATGCTTTAAAAAAAAAGACATGCAATTGATTAATTTATCCATTTTGATTAGTATTTCAAATTATGCACTTTAGAAGGAACAAATGTTCAAATGTATTACATCGTAGTATCTAAAACTGAAATTGGTAATAACGTTCTGACTATTTTTCAAACTGCATGGAATTGGCCATTATCGACGATTTTCTGTTCCCTTTATCACCAATTACTTTGCTTAAACTGCTCGAAAAACCATTCTACTAGGTAAACAATAACGTCTTATATTGAAAAATTAACATTACACAAAAGTCAGTAAAAACTACGCAGGTAATCAATAAGCAGTTCCAAAGCATCTTTACGGCAGCGTATCAAGTAATTAAGTCACCTTAACACCCCGTTCGCACTACAACCTATATTACGTGATATGGAGTATCTTGATATCAAATGCTATGTACATTATTTCCGGTGAAAACTAGATGTATAGATGCTGATATCAAGATACTCCATATCACGTAATATAGTCTGTAGTGCGAACGGGGTGTAACATAAATGCCACTTTTGGCCCAATATACGGCTGCTTTACTGTAATGCTGTGATAATGCTTCATTAATGCTAGTTTGCATTCTAAATACTTAATACATGCTAAAAGCATTAAGATAACATTTGAAATGCCACTTTACAACAGTTTGCATTCAAGATGCTGATATAATGCTAATATAATGCTTGTAGCATCTGATATGCAGATTTGGGAATGAATTACTGCATATGCTAATGCTTATTAGTTACCTGGGTACTGTTTATTATCGTTTCATTTTACCGATATTTTGGGTATTATCAACAATACTTAATTTTAGGTAAAATAAATACCTAATTTTAGTATTCTCCATCTGTTTGATAGATTCGGTGATCGTCATAAACATAGTCAATTCGTAATCTGTTTCAAAGTTTAAGTTTTATGAAAAAAAAAATGGAAGAGGAATTTTCTACATTTTCTTCGGATTCTAGTGACGATGAGCTTGAATTGATGGGCCTGATGATGACTCAGGCACAGACACTGCTTGCCGAATCTTCATCCCAGAAGAACACACGGGCCCGGCGGCCAAACATTGATCGTTCAGCTGAAGAAGGTGCAAAGCGATTGGTGGACGATTACTTTGCACCCCAGCCAACTTACAACGCTGTCCAATTCCGCAGACGCTTCCGAATGAGTCGGGAACTTTTCCTACGGCTCGTGAAGGCAGTAGAGGATGCCAATACTTATTTTCTTCAAAAAGCCGATGCGACGGGAAAGCGAGGGTTGACCGCTCTGCAAAAATGCACCGCAGCAATGCGCCAGCTGACGTATGGGTCTCCAGCCGACGCAGTCGACGAATACTTGCGGCTGTCTGAAACAACAGCTCGAATCTGTTTGATTGAGTTTTGCCGGACAATCGTGCGGATTTTCGGAGATGAATATCTGCGACCTCCCAACCAGGATGACCTGCGACGGCTGCTAGATGAAGGTCACAGAAGAGGATTCCCGGGAATGCTGGGTTCCTTAGATTGTTGCCACTGGGAGTGGAAAAATTGCCCAACAACCTGGGCAGGCCAATTCAAAGGAAAAGGCAAAAAACCCACAATCATACTAGAGGCAGTGGCATCGTATGACCTGTGGATATGGCATGCTTTCTTTGGCATGCCAGGTTCCAACAACGATTTGAATTTTCTCGAACGATCTCCCCTCTTTTCCAATATTTATTGTGGCCGGGCTCGTTAAATTAAAATCGTTAAAAAGTACCGATAATCGCTTAAAAGTGCACATACCTAAATTATGCGTAAACACAAATTACCTAATATTGGGTAATAGTATTGAAGGAAGATAAACGTTAAATAATACCGATTTTTTATCGTTACTTTTTACTGAAAATCGGGTATAATACTGTAGTTTTATTTTACAGGATGCTTTAAAAAAGACATGAAATTTAATAATTTATCCATTCGGATTAGTATTTCAAATTCTGCACTTAAGGAGAAAGAAATGTTCAAATGTAGTGCAGAAATATATTTTTTGCATAAAAAAAAAAAGTATCAATAAAGTATGGTTGAATCCAAGTAAAGCTGAAGTGAGATTAAACATAGTAGTATCTAAATCGGTAATAACTTTCTGGCTATTTTTTAAACTGTATGGAATTGGCCATTATCGACGATTTTCTGCTAGCTTTATCACCAATTACTTTGCTTAAACTGCTCGAAAAACCTTTTTTCAAGAGCATTATCTACGACGTTTAACCTCACTTTTGCATTACCTGGTTTCCTCCATTAAAGAAATCGTCTGCATTGCCCCAACATTATGACACGTTCATAATTTCATTTTAACCCTCGAAATGGTAGTTTCAACTGCGGTTTTTCATAGTCAGGTTCAAAATCACTATACTGCAATAGTCATCCTAACCCCCAATAATGGTAAAATTGACCATCAAATTCCTCTCTGTGTAATTACCCTGATCAAAACATTCACCCCTTTCTAAAATGTTGCAATTAATTTAGTTATTATACCATGAGCAAATCAGGTATATCGGTTATTCATTCCATAAAAAAAATAGATGAATAACAACATAAGTTGCCACGAAAATGAAAAGTGTACTTTTAGTCGTTTCCCTAAGATTGAAAGTAAGAAGTCTAACAGAGAATTGCAGCATAACCCGCCAGTATCGCACCTGATGTTAGTGCCTTTATATAAACGTACTACGACTACTGGTCATATTCTTGGTCTCACATGCATGTTTATAGCATGAGATAAGCCCTCTCACAGTCGACAAGGTGGAAAATTTGACCCACGAGAGGGATCACCGATCGAGCTGAAATTTTGCACAGTTATTATAGGGCCCAAAAGGCTTACGAAAATCATAAGGGAACTGGAATTTAAATGTTGTCCCTGGCTACTCTGCACGTGAAAGCCTAATTTTGCCCGTCGATGAGGTTGGAATTTTTATCCGGGACTCCTTTGCGTCTTAGGGCGCCCAACGAATTTTCGTGATTGAGTCTGTCGAAAGCTTTTCCGTAGTCGATGAATATCAAATAAAGGGACTCTTGGAACTCATTGACCTGCTCTAGGATGATTCGGAACGTGACAATGTGGTCCACACAAGATCTTCCGGCATGGAATCTTGCCTGCTGCCGCCGGAGACCGTTCAGAATAGTAACGAATCAATTTTCTTTTTATTGATTAGTAATAAACAGCTTTTGCTTACTAGATACTACTTTTCACCATCGCTCATTTCAACAAATATGGAAAGGGTAAATTTCCTTTCCCGGGCAGTGATATCTTCAAAGTAGAGAACAAAATAATGTTTTTTGCACATATCTACGAATAGATTATTTAGATTAGAAGACAATATGGTAGTTCCTAGCGATCAACCAAATATTTCTTACAATATTGGATAATATGAATGTTTAAAATAAAATATGTTTTCATCATCGATGATCATTATATAGGAGTGAATAAATCTGTTGTTGTTTTTTTTTGTTTTTCAATTCATGCGCACCTTGGTGCGGAGATTTTCGAAATTTTCTATAGTCCTTACCTCCACGAACTGCTGACGCTCAATCGCTAAAAGGTAATTTACCGAGCAGTCACTTAAAATCCGCCTTCCTGTTGATCGTACTCCCCTTGATCGGTATCCATGTGTGGAACCCTTGGCGTTGCCAGCGATTGATAGTCGTCCTTCAACTGCGGAGTACGATCAGTGTCCTGGTTCTGCTGGGCCAAAACCGACGGTGGCCCCAGGTCGTCCAGCGACAGTTGAGTATTGAATTGCTCATTGCCCGTTCCGGCAATATTATACAACGACTGGGACGGGTCGTATGCAATCGAAGTGTTGCCGCTACCAGATTCACCAGCTTGCTGGTCCGGTGGAGCTTCCGCCTCAGCTCCATCAGCTACCGTCGAGCTAGGTGGTGTTGGAGTCTCTTCGTCGCCACCTTCATCCTCCCTTCGTACTAGACCAAGCATATCAAGCATATTTCGCTTAACTGTGTTCTCCTGGCAGGCTTCTACAGTCGAATAAACACTCTTACGATCGCAAGTGACTAGATGGCGCGCCAGAGCATTGCCATCCGACGACGAGAATCCACAGATGCAGTGCATTTCGAGTTCCAGCTGCGATACGGCATAGTCGGAGATGGCATTCGGATTGCACGAAGACGTATGGCCAACCATCGACGGTAGACATGCCGTTGTGAAGGTGCATTTGATGCACTTCAGCATTCCACTACAATCGGAAAATTTCAAGTTGGGTTGTTGATTAATGGTGTTAGTTTTAACTTACATGATATGACTGTCCTCGTCGAAATCACTGTCGCATTCGAGACATATCTTACCGCACGGCATGTTTAGTACCAAGCTGCCAAAGGACTCCACTGTTTTGAATGTAGTCAGCTCCTTCTGGATCGCAGTCTTGGACTGTTGAAATAAAAACAAACATGAATAATTATCAACATCAGAAGCAAATTTTGTATTAAATTACCTTCGGTTTCGAGATATTGGTCACCGATTTGGTGATTGATTTCACAGCCGGACCAGGCTTCGTAACGACGTGTGCAAACAGCCCGTGCATCTTGAGTGCTCCACGGGTGATGAAGCTCAACGCACACTTGCCGCACTTCTTTGCGAGGGTCCGGTTGAAGTGCATCTTGAGATGCTTCATGAAATCGTTCACATTTTCGGCAATCGGTCCCTCGGCATTGCAGACCAATGTCATCTTCAGACAGAACGGACACTGGATCAGCCCTGAACTGTTGTGCTTCTTGTAGAAATGGTCAATCGTCAAATGGTGCGAAGAACTCTTATAATCGCAACCGGCGCACTTGTATGGTAGCTCCAGTTGCAGATGGATTTTCTGCATGTGCGCTGTCAACATTTGCGTTGTTCCGAAACGTTGCTGAGAATGTACGGAAGAGATCATCAGTTAAGAGTATTTAGACAATAAAGATTAAACGATCTTACCTCACAAATTAAGCAGTTGAAGCTGGAAGCCACGGAGTTCTTGGTCTCCAGTGAATGGATTAGTGTTGTATGCTTCTTGAGGGCTTCTTCGTTGGCCCAGTTCTCCAAACAGTAGCGACACTGCACCTGTCCATCCGGTACCGGATTAGCGTGGCGGAACAGATGATCCTGGAAGTCGACATTGTTACGGAACGTGGTCGGGCACTCCGGACAGGTCACGCTAAAGTCACTTGGCTCAGCACCTTCCTTCACCTCAACGCCCGGTGGATCGTACTGCCCATAGTAGTACGGTTCCAATGGAATTATTTCTTCTTTTTCCTCCGGCGGAGCCCGAGATTTCTTCGGCGGTCCGTACAGGGTACTTATATAGGAAGAACTGCTGGCCGCTTTCTCTTCCTCCTTCTTTAGCTTCTTAAGTAGAATTTTTTTCGGGGCTTCCGGTGCCGGTGGTGGGGGAGCTAAAAATTAGGTGGGGACATATATTCACCAATTGTATTGTGCTAAGAGATCTCGCAAAACTATAGCCAAGGGGAAAGCATAACGGAATGAAAGGAAATTCAAACAGAACCATAGAAAATATTTCTCTGGCAGAACTGGTCCTATTGAATGGGTATGTTTCTCTCGAATGAACCATCTGCGCTTGAATCTTGGGTCATTTTATTCCAAAACAATAAATCTTACACGTTTGCTGTCTGTTTTAAAAAGAAAAGAGGTACTTGGAGCAACAAAATCCCTGCAAACTAGCGTTCTAGAACATTCCTAAACTTTCTTGCTTCTTGTCAAATTTGGATGGCCTTACTCTCTACACTTGGCATGTCTCCCTATATCAGGCCTGTATTGAACTGAACAATCATTTTCTTTTTTTTTAAACATTTCTCTCTTTCAAGAATTTATCAATTTGCTGAAAGAAAAAAGAAATGAAAAACAGGTGATTGGTGAG
Organism: Aedes koreicus; assembly: GCA_024533555.2. NCBI lineage: Eukaryota > Metazoa > Arthropoda > Insecta > Diptera > Culicidae > Aedes > Aedes koreicus. The sequence goes on from JAHHFK020004695.1 coordinate 126,905, forward strand.
ATTGAAGTGACAAAACATAACGTGGAATTACGAGAGTGAAAGAGGATACCATAAAAGAGCTGGAGGTGGTAAAAAAAAATAAACAGGGAGGGTTATTCGCTCCGAAATCTAAAAGCGAAAGGGGCGAACCTGAAGATTCAGCTTATGATTCAGTGCACTATATGAACACTCTTGAAAACCCGTAGAATGAGTAGAGAAGACGTCATGCTAAGTTAGAGAAATATTTTCTATGTTTTAATTTTTTTTTGTTTGGGAATTCACTGTTGTGTTGTTGGGATTCTAAAAAATAGAAACTCACTAACCAGTAGGTTTTTGTTCGGTTGACTAGCTATGTTAAACGCCAAGAAATTTAAAATTGTAGGCAGTTATTGTTGACGTAGAACTACGTCTGTGTTTTCTATACTGGTAGAAATATGGTTAAATTTTGAACGTAATTAACTCTGTCATTTCACGATCGATTTCCAAATGTTTTCCAACTGAAAACTATTGATTTGAACAAGAATCAACCAATCGCTGTGACGTTCCATCGCAGACAGACGAACATCGGCCCTTTTCAGAGCCACAATAATTAAAAAAAAGGAGTCAATTTTCCAGCACAAAATAATTAAAGAGCCTGTATTAGGAAAGATCATCATCCATTTGACAAGTCTACTGCTCGATTGCAATGGCTTATTATTTTATAATCAGACAGATAATCGCTTGTTCCAATCGATCAATGTAGCCTCTTTTCTAATATAGGCTCTTTAAAAATAATAACATTCATTACACATTGCTACGCAGTCCTACATCACCAATGCGTACAACCCCATTGGGCTGTCTCTTGTAGTTTTTCAGTAAGATAGCCGTATTGAAGTTCTAATCTCTATTTCATGTTATACATCAACTCATACATTCCTCGTTAAAATGTCTTAGCTGTTGCAGCAATCGATACCAAATCTTTCTACGCATCGTTTGAAATATACAATTAACATTCTTTATGTTTCATCAGCTCGGTTGTCTTCGAGCTGACAGGAGCGGTGCGGAGGTAGCGTTAGACTGGCAGCTGGCGGGCAGTCTTTGGGCCTAACAGTCAATGGACAGGTAGTGAATGGCAAGGCAGCCGGTCGCAGAGCCAGTGAAGTCAAACAGTCTGCTTCCAAAAAAGTCCGAAAACGCTTAAACTGGGTCGCGTACACGGTCAGCATTTTAACAACTGCCGTAGTTCAATTTGATCGCGAACCATGGTCATAACTTAACATCCGTCCTTTTCCGAACGCCCAATTCGACTCTCCTAGATAAAGCGTTCGTTTGATTGGAATTTCCCTAACTTAAGGTTGTATCTGAATATTTGTTCAATTTTCAGCGTTAGATATCTGGTGGGGGGCAGTTTATACCCTAACAGCCAATGGCCAGGCAGCGGATGACAAGGCATTTTTTTGTTATTTGTACAAGCAACGTAAGTGGGTTGGTTTTTCACTATAGGTACCACTACTTAAAACATTCGACTAAACTAAACATGAACTAACGAAAACGTACTCCAACGATTAATGTAAAGAACAAATATCACTCGTAATCTCGCAGGAGTGAACAAATTAAACTAGGTGAAATTTGGTGAGACCATTCCAATTATGACAAAAAAATTTTTTTTTAGTTTTTGATTAGTCTTTATTAGAGAGACTTTCAGCCGTTGGCTGGTTCGTCTCTTCCCACAAAAAAAAAATCTTTTCAAGACTATAATTGAAGGGGAATGTTTAAGATGATATTTTCTCATTTTATGAATAAATCTTAAAGTTTTCGAAACAACTGACTACCTGTTCAGTGAACTAGTTGGACAAGCGGACGGAACGCCACTGACTGGTATTCTGGGTGCAAGTAACTCTCATCCGTGGGTTGTTGTCCCTCGGAAGGATGACATCGGAGTCTCCCAAGTAACTGCGATCTCTAGTAAACGTGACCTCCTCCCTGTTGAGCCTTCGCTACTTCCAACAACAAATAACAGATGTTATAGAACACACACTCATTATTGCGACATCAGTCCCGGGAAGGGATTCAGAAGATCAGATTCTGGAAAACTGTGGGACAACGTTCCAGTTATTGACTCCAAAAGCTTAGCTCAGCAACCTTAAAGTAAAGTAGCAACGGAAGAACCATTCACTTCCAACTGATGCGTTTCAAGCGTGTGGTTTAATTATTTTAAATCTACACCAAAAGAATTCTAAAGCCACAATCGTTGTATCATAAACTAAAAAGAAATATTTAAAATAGCCAGAATAATTTATTTCACTTAAGTTGAGAATCTTCCAAGACAAAATTATGACATTTTGTAGAGTAACGACTTGCAAGTGTTGTAACAGCCCTGGAGAAATTAACTTGCTTAGGGGCTATTCATAAACCACGTAGACTATTAGGGGGGGTGACCAAACTCTACGCTTCATACAAAATTTCAAAAAAATGTATGGAGAAAAGTCAACGAGGGAGGAGGGGGGGGGTCAGAGATTATCAAAAATGAGTCTACGTGGTTTGTGAACAGGCCCTTACCAGCGGCATTTTTTTTTTTTTTTGAAGGTTTACTAACGGGACTCTGAATAGAGCAGGTTTGCTTTTTCATTACGACCAAAGTGAACCGTTATGGGAGAAAATGTTTTCTACAGACGAGGAAATATTTTTGCTGCCATCATGGTTTAAAAAATGTTGCGACAAAGATTTATGTCGCTCAGAATTTCATTGATTACTGGCTTATTACTGCATACATATTGGACGATGGATGGATGATGGTGGACGCAATGGAAGACCGAAGCGGAAGAAGAAAACAACAAGTAACAAAGCGGTATAACAAAAGCTGGAAAAAATGAAAGTAGAAAAATAAAAGGAATAGTAAAGTAAAATGGGTGGAGCAAAAAATGTAGAAGTAGGAAAGAGCAGAAAAGAGGGCCCTGAAGGGAAGGAGCAAAAAAAGAAGAACAGCGGAAAAAGAAAAAAAAAACAAATAAAAGAAGCAAAGTGAAAGAAACAAAATAAGGAAAAAACGCATATATAAATGGATAAACGAAATGAGAAAAAAAAAGATGAGATCGAGATGGAGAAAATCTAGAAGAACCGAGGAGGAAGAATCAGAATCACAGAAGAATCGATTGTTGTTTCCGGTCCATCTCCAACAAGAGAGCCTCGTTCTATCTCTACAAACCGGACTCCGATACGATCGAGACCGGACGTTGCAAACGATTAGAAAGGCGCTGCTGTGAAACGCCGTTGTCAAGACCTCACAATTTACTACCAAATTATCGGGGGAATGAATTCTGACGTCGACGACTATCGACTGGCAGTATCGGATCACTGCTATGATTTGATTGCACTAACCGAAACTTGGCTCGATTCCCGAACGGTCTCCCCTCAAGCGTTCGGGAGTAAGTATGAGGTCTTTCGCTGCGACCGAAATTCGAGTAACAGCCGTAAGCCGTAAGGCAGTTCGTTTCAACTTGAAGGCTGTGTGGAACAAGTCTGGGTCGTTGTCAGTCTGAATGATCGCACACTGTACCTACGTGCGGTATATATTGCACCTGACCGGGTTCGTGACAACGATCTAATCGAAATCCATTGCCGGTCCGTTTTCGCGATAATGGAGAATGCAACTCCTGTTGACGAGATGATCGTCCTTGATAACTTCAATCTAGCTGGTATATGGTGGAAACCGTCTCACAGCGGCTTCCTCTATCCAGACCCAACACGCTCTGTATTTCACACTGCCAGACCTCTGCTTTGTAAGCGCTCATGACATCACTCCATTCATCTCTACGGCACCAACGCCCCTAGTAAATCTGGCTCCTCACTACCCTCCTTTAATTGTCGCCGTGGAAGGTAACCCCGTTCGAGATTTTGACGGCACTTCTGCGACTGTGTCATACGATTTCCGGAAAGCCGACCATCGTAGTATCGTCGGAGTGCTGTCTAACATAGCCTTGGAGAGCATCCTCGATCCTGAAAACGTCAATTCCGCTGCGTAAGCTTTTTTACACGTCTTGGTATATGTCATTGAACAGGCACGTTCCGCAGAGAGTCTACCAAAAAGAGTCGCATCTTCCTCAGCAAACTAGCGAATTTCGACTAAGATAGCGGATTTGAAAAAATTCACTAAATATCGTTCGCTTGCGCTGAAAAACCACTACGTCAGGCTCAGCATGCCTTCAGACCATCCAGAAGATCTGTTGCTCGGGTTGAAGAAAGAAAAGCAGACCCAATGTACACGGATTGCACTTTGCTGCTCTTTTCATCCCAATAACGGACGCCGACATCCATTTGCTGACGCTTAGTAATCTTATTCAGAGTCTCGTCAAATGCTACGACTATCTCTGTACAGTTTTCGAGATATTTGAAAATCCTGCTTGAAAAATATGGCCCTAAGCCATGCGTTACAATATATCCGGTTTTCGTTCGACCCATTTCCATTTTGGCAGCAATTTGACTGTCCGGGAATATCTGTTTGAATAGAGCGACGCTGGCGCCGGCACCTCGGCATGAGTTGTGACTGAACACTGTTTCCAAAGCCCAAATTACTTCCGCTTTCACCACATTTTCATCGAGAAGATGATTCTTCATTAGATTGGAGCTTGAACCCAAGTTGCTACTCGAAGCCTTTGATACTTCGCTAGCCAGCTTCAGTTGCGTATTGGGATTAGGCGTATTATATCCTTTCTCAGAACCGGAAGGCTGTTGCTGCGATGATCCTAAAATCATGTATTGTTGTTTACACTTATAGATATAAAATAACTCATTACATTTTACCTCCGCTTCCGGAGTACATATTGATTGGCAAATTTGTTCGCCGTACATTTGCTTGCCTTTGATGTCCAACAGATTTTTCATGGCTAGTAAAAGCCATGTTTCCCATGGTGTCAATTTTGAACTGTTTGTTACACCACATGCAACGAGCACATTTTGAATCCTTTGGCTCTGAGTAGCTCCAAGGAAAAAAATCCTTATAATTATCAGAATATCTTATCGACATGGCAATGTATTATCCGTAATTTCTCTAATCTTTCATCGAAACAGCTCACGAAATTAAATCTGTCTAAGGGCACACACCGCGAAATGTTCGAATTCAGAGCACGGTTTAAACGCTGAAGCTTTTGAAAAAAGTTTCATTTCAAACTCTTAGAGCATCCGTATCGGGCGCAACTATCTGGGCGACTAAAATACTAGCGCATTGAGCTGTCATTTTAGTTTAGTTACTCTACCTCACACCGGTCACTACTATATTTCGTTACCGTGTTCTGTATCGGTCGGTGCTCCATCAACAGTTTGACAGATTCGGCGATCGTCATAAACATAGTCAATTGCGATGGCTCTTTCTTCATGATTTCTCTTGGAGAGAAGTCCGGTTGGCATGAAAAGAACCATTCTCGAGTAATTCATGATTAGGGCCTAAAAGCCATTTGTAAACAATGACTTTAAACGTTGACCTCTCACGAATCACGAGAATCCTACTATATCCAGCTACCCCATATGCTAGAACTAACATTCTTCTACCAGATGCTGCTTTTATTTCACGAGAGTGATTTAAAATTCAAGAGAAATTGACATTTAAAGTCATTGTTTACAAATGGCTTTTAGGCCCTTAACATGAATTACTCGAGCATTGGTTACAGTGGTCTCTCTGGGAACCACTGCAGTTTGGTACAAAAATATAAATGCCTTTTCCTATAAGTTTCGCCAAATCACCCCAGCAGAGGTTTCCGGATGGGCCATTGCGGCTAATGGTTCTCTTTCATGCCAACCAAAAATCTATCTAGAAGAACCCTAATAAAAATTTACTTTAAACGAACAATAACCCGAATGGTTGAAATACACCGTATATGATTTGGATGTTAACCCGAATAGGTCGTTAAGCAAAATAACCATAAGAAATTTATTAGGGAAATCATGAAAAAGCCATCGCACGACCCTATTGATAAAATTCTTATTATTAAACCAAATTGACTTAAAGTTGATAAAGCAATAATTTCCATTAAATCAAATTCCAAATTTGCCCCTTATCCTGATTGTGTAAACCAAAAATAAACAACAAACCAATCGGAGATTTTTGACAATTGGGCAGTCGAATAGCAACCCTCTCTCGCGCCACTATCGCGTTGCTAAATTTGAGCGCCTGATGCTTTCCGATAGTCACGCCACAATTTTGCTAGCGCTTTTAGTTGCACCCGATACGGATTGAAGTGATGGCGAGGGCGAGCAAATATAGTTTAGTCGCGGACCGGTACGGGTGCTCTTATGCGCAAGGCTTTGAAAGAAAGGTTCAACAATGTTAAATTACACACACCCGTTCCATTTAACTCAATTTTTGAGTAGGATCCCAACAAACATCGGTGTCGAATAACCGCTTGTTCAAACAAATTTGGAGAAGTTATTCAGCTTTCTAGAAGGAAAAGCTGAACAATTTCTCCAAATTTGTTTGAACAAGCGGTTATTCGACACCGATGTTTGTTGGGATTGTATTGCTATCTCTTTTTGTCGCACAAATATTCTACTCATTTTTTCTTAAAAAGTGGATCAACTCAAAAATTGAGTTGATCCACATTTTAGAAAAAATGAGTACAATTTGCGTGCGAGCAAAGAGATGGCAATCAATCTTACTCAAAAATAGAGTAAAATTGAACGGGTGTGTAGAGCTTTATCTTTATTTGTTATTATCGACAGACTGAATGTGGTCCTAATGATAGTTCCTAGGAATATTCAAAAACTTAGTTCTAATTCTTTGGCGAGGCAGGTGAAAGTCAAACCCAGATGACACTCGATTGAATGCACGTTGTATACCAACAAGAGCTCCGTTGGCGCCATAGTTTGTTCGACGAAATGATGCACTAGAACAAACATGAATGTTGATTTGATTAAGCAGCATCGGACAGTCAATGTTTGCCATGAAAAGATCAGGAACCAACACGACGCGTGATAGATCTCTCCTCACTTCTAGTGTGTCAAGGCCAATAAGTTGCATGCGGTGTACATATCTAGGCAGCTCACGTGGATTATTCCATGGTAAACGACGGAGAGCAAATCGCACAAACCTTCGCTGCACTGCCTCGATTCTATCAACGCCATTAGGATAGTCCGGGTTCCATACTGCTGAATAATACTCCACCGTGGATCGCACCAGCGAACAGTAGAGGCTCGTTAAGCAATATACATCCGTAAAGTCCTTTGCCATTCTCATGATGAATCCCAAACTGCGGTTTGCTTTGGAAACAATGTAGCTAATATGCTCCTTGTACGTAAGTCCCGCATCGAGAAAAACTCCTAGATCCTTGACGCACGATTCACGTTTAATAATGCTGCCTTCGAGGTGGTAGTCGAACATCATCGGTTTCTTCTTCCTTGTGAAAGAAACAGCGGAGCACTTGGTTGGATTCAACACCATCCTGTTTGTGTTGCACCACGAAGCGAAACTATCAAGTTGGTGCTGAAAGACCATGCGTCTTCGATGGACTTGACCTGTTTATAAATATTCAAGTCATCAGCAAAAGATAACCTAGGGCCTTCCATACAAAGATTCACGTCGTTGAAGTACAACCAGAAGACAAGGGGCCCAAGATGACATCCTTGAGGAATACCGGATGTGACAAGGAATTCACCAGATGTGCAGTCATCAATCCTAACGCTTAGATGTCGTTCTGTTAGGTACGAATGGAACCAACGTAAAACGCTGCCTCCAAAGCCCAGTCGCTCAAGTTTCGGTAATGCAATGCGATGATTGATCTTATCGAAAGCTGAAGATAGGTCAGTATAAATTGTATCCGTTTGGAAGCCCTTACACATCACATCTGTCGCATATGTTGTGAACGTCAAAAGGTTGGTTGTCGTAGATCGCTTAGGCATGAACCCGTGCTGTGTATCGGCTATATATTGCTTGCAATGATTGAAGACTGAGTCTAGCGTCGCTACAGCATTCAATGCAGATATTGCTCTGTAGTTGTCGGCGTTGTGCCGTTGTCGCCTTTTTTGAAAACTGGAAACATGTAGGCCGATTTCCAGAGCGAGGGAAATGTTCCAGTTGCTAGAGAGAGTTGGAACAAGTGACGCAGAGGTGCTAGTATACCAGCACAGCACTTTTTGAAAATAACTGCAGGGATACCATCCGGACCAACCGATGTTGATGGTTTCATCTTAGAAATAGCTGAACGGATCATTGAATCGTCAATATTGATGGTGTTTGACGGATCACAAGCTTCTTAGGAGTCTGTGCACGGCCGTTGATACTATTATTTTGTGTTTTTGACTTTTACTGTGAGTCATGTTTTGGTACCGTCCTTTTCACTCCCATGGTAAACTTGAAAACATTACTCACAGTAAATTATTTATAGACGTTTAATCGACACATAATAACGCACCTTCTGGATCAAAGAAGAGCGAGCAAGGTGGAGACAGATAAGTAGGAAAACAAACCGTTCATTCATTTCTATGCGCTGGATTAAGACCATTAAACGCTAAAAAGGTCTGTGTGACAAATTTAAAGTTAACCCAAAAGCTGAGTGAGCCTACGTTCGTTCATTCTATGGAAAGTGTTGCAAACGGCGGAGCTACACCGCAAAAACAAAAACCACATAAATCTTCCGAATTGAAAATCAACGCATGACGCAATTAATTCTTTTGATTCAAAACCTAAAATAATGACTTTCTCGTTTACTTTGTAAGCATCGCTTTTAAAGTCAACGAACAAAAAGACACTTTTCATTAAATTCAAATGTTCATCGCTATTACAAACATTCTATGTTGTGTGGAAATCCGATCGAACCAGAGATAAAGAGGTGCCGATTCTGTTGTAACTGTTTATATCAACAAACTGAATAGAAAACACTGATCGCCGAACACAACATAAAAACTAAAGCAACAAAACAGACACGCGAGACCCTAACGCGGACCTCAACCCGAACAATGCAAACGAAATGCCAAAAATAAAAAACAAACGAAACGGTATCATCCTTATCAACTTCCAAAATGTTAACATGCATAAAGAAAAAATTAACCAATTTCAATAAATAATCATACTAACATTGCTCCTTCGGTTTCCGTCCCCTCTTCGCCACTGGTCTGGGTGCGTTGTACGTCTCAATAGGGTATGTCCAATGCTTAAACGGATCGGCAGCGGCCTATAAAACAACAACCAAGTTTCCAATCAGCTTCTGCCTCCAGAGTCCAACATCATCATTCACCAACATACCTTATTCAATCGGGTCACCAGATTGTCCTTGGTCTCGATTTTCGTCTGCTCGGCAATATGCGCCACAATGTTGTCAAAAGTTTGACCAGGTGAATAGCCGTACTTTTCCCGCCAAACCAGCTCGTTCAAAAACTGTTGAATGATCTGCCGGGAGAGCAGCGACAGTGTGTTCTGGAACATACGCGGTACGATCCGGCGCAGATAGTCCATGATGTTGGCATTGCTGTTCTTGTTATTCGCATCCGAAGGCGAAACCTGCTGTACGATTTTGTAACCCATATTGTTCAGAGTGCCTTTATCGACGGTCAAATCCGTCAAAATAACACTGTCCTTATGAACCCAACCACTCAGCGGTTCCAGGATTTTTGAGAAACGTTTCTTATAGTTTCGTTCGCCATCGCTAAGCGGCTCAACAGCTCTCAACCGGACTACCTTAGCTTCCGGATCCAGAACGCCCAAGACTTCTACCTTCACTTGACGTTGCTGGCCGTCCTGAAACGATATATTCAAAACTTTACACCTCAACGATATACTGAAAATGATTCACCCTCACCTGTGTAGTCGTACCGAGCGAAATGACTCCAACCTCGATCTTTTTCCCAATACCACCCATCAATTGCATATGTTGAGACAAAGCTACCGTGCAGATCGATCGCAACCAAGTATAGAGCCCCTTCACGTACAGATTGTCCACCTTCACCCAGTTCACGACGTTAGAGACGTTTGTCTGACAGCTCCAATGGTAGATCAACTTTAGTATAACAGATGGGGGATGAGGGGATCCCTCGAACGGAGATCCACTGAAGACGGATATGAAACGCGTCGGACAGCATTCGCTAATCCAAACGTATCCTCCAGAGTAGGGAAACTTGGAGGCATCCGAGTACATACCCAGCTTCAATGGTGTACCCCGATGGATCTGACAGTACTGTTCCGACTTGACCAATCCCTGTTGAATGAGCCACTCGGTGAACTTGGTGGCAGTGTGCATGAGCACGTTTTTGACTTTTGCATCCAACTGTGGTCGATCGGCGGGAATTTTGTCTGATGCTCGAAGTGACGGTCTTGCAATGACCACCAGCGAGGGGAATGTTTTGCCTTGGATTTTGCTGAAGGAAACCTCCCTAGAATCAGCAGCCGGCTTGCCGCTGTCATCCTTAGTAAGATCGACGATTGCCGTTGGTTCAGCGGTAATTTTTTTCTTTTCCTTATCGCCACCAATGAGCAGTCCTCCGATCGCAGTTGATTCCGTCGGGCGAACATTGCTGGCCGTGATGCTTTGAGGTTTTTCCGGTTTCTTCGGTGTTTTCAACTCCACCTTCTTGTCTGGTAATTTCTTATCGTCTTTCTTCTTTCCTACTTCCTTAGAGGCGGCTTCCTTGGCGGCCCTCTCTTTCTTTTTCATTTCCAGTCGTTTGGAGAGCGGAATGTACTCCTCATCATCGTCATCTGGGACGAAATCTTGTCCAGCAGTATTATCATCGTCCACTTTGTAATCCGATCGCCGACTTTTCCGTTTGCCGCTTTCTAGCACTGGGGATGCACTACGCTTCGAGGTACTGGGAGTCACTGGTGGCGGCGGCGGTGGTTTCTTTTTCAATGATGTTATGGGTTTCGATATTTGCTCCAGACCAGGCACCGGTCCCAACACCTGGTATGCGGTGAACACCTCACCGGAGAAAATATTTTTACCTCCAGACTCCTTGACAAGGTCCTTCAACTTATTTCTAATATCGTTATGTTCCTTTTCCGCTTTTTCATAGGCTGCCTTTTGAGCCGGGCTCAGCTCGTCTGACCAATACTCCAGATGCAATGTTATTTCGTCCTCCGGCGTGGGCGCCATCTTGGATTTCTCTTGAACTAACAAACCGGAGCCTTTTTACAAATGAATTTTCCTCCTCAATTTAGACACAATACACGAGGAAAACACTTTCACTTGACGAAGTTTTACGTTATCTATTATCTTCTGAGGTTTTAAAATAGTAACTAGTAAATTTGTCGGCAAGCTTTGAAATTTTCGCGGAGCGTTGAAGTTTTGCACCAAAACACCTCGCGTCACTTTTTTACAGATTTATTCGGTAAAATGACAGGGGTGGGCGAGTAGATTGAAATTGCAGTACTAGTTTGTGAGTTCGATATGGAACCAGGGACCTGACGGACAGCCATTTTCCTATATAGCCAAACATCCAAACGTCAAAAGATTAATTATTTGTAATGGCTGGCCCACAATTGATACGTTACGGATGCGTTTGCGTGAATTTGACAGTTTTCCCATAGGTTTTATGTCAAATTTACGTCAACGGAACGCAAACGTATCTATTGTGGGTGACCCTTAAGCAATACTGGCGTTCGTTCCCGTAGTAACAATTGTCAGACGGGCTTTATTCAAATAAGGCCCATGATATGTTGCATACAGTCAAACGCTAGTAAATAAGATATGGTAGCCAGGCCCTTGTATGAAACGAGCAATTATTCGACAAAGATTTTTCATTACACAGAGAAACAAAACTATCCAAAATTAAGTCATGTTCACTCATTTCTACAGAAAAATAAACATGTCATAATTGGGTTATTTATTTTCGATTCAGTTGAAACCCGAATTTATCTACTAGCGGCAATCGATTTTATACTTATGCAGACATACAACGCTGACCATTGTACGAACTGTCAAATACTTTAATCAAGTACAGAAAACACGTACTAGACTAAAGGAGTACAACGCTGTACGTTGTATCAACTATCAATATGCAACTAGCGATTTGAAATTGGTTCACTGTTGTAGAACCCCTTGGTCCGAAGTACACCTTGAAGCCAGCACCAAACTATACATATTTGCGCCTTTGTTTTGATTTGCTGTGTTATTTTGACAGAATATTTGAGAGTGTGTTCGTGTGAGTTCATTATTAGGGGCGTATTATTAAGCTTGGGACCGAGCTTGGGACCGATGTGCTAGTACTGACTGAGCCAAGAAAAAAAATCGTACCTACTTGTCTTATAGTTAGTCTATGGTTGTATGTCTCTCCCAGGCATTACTGTCGATCTATACGTTGTACCGCACTACTTCCATAGACTAACTCTAAGACCAGTAGGTCCCGAACAAATACGATTTTTTTCTTGGCTCAGTCAGTACTAGCACATCGGTCCCAAGCTCGGTCCCAAGCTTAATAATACGCCCCTAATAATGAACTCACACGAACACACTCTCAAATATTCTGTCAAAATAACACAGCAAATCAAAACAAAGGCGCAAATATGTATAGTTTGGTGCTGGCTTCAAGGTGTACTTCGGACCAAGGGGTTCTACAACAGTGAACCAATTTCAAATCGCTAGTTGCATATTGAGGCATAACGTACAGAGCAAGAGTAAAATCGATTGTCGTTAGTCGATAAATTCGGTTTTCCACTGAAACCATAATACAAAGTATCCAACTTTGAGTATTTCGAAGACTCAATGCCGAGTGAAATTAACTGTTTGTTAAAAACGAATCGACAGTTTAGAGTTTTAGTTTTTGAAAATATTATTCGAAAATGTGCTTAGTGAACTTTCATGTTCTACTGAAAGTTCATGTTGAAACGAGTACTTTTCGTGTATCAAGAAAGGCTTTACTTGGGACTCTAAACGTTGACTCCAAAGACTGATCGAGGAAAGTCCTGAAAGAAACTTATGGACCTTCTTGACACATCACATCGAAGTTCCGTGATCATCTCCATGAACTTTGCTATTACACCCATCAGAGAAACGTCATCCTGAAAAAAACTGGGTTTTGACTAATATAGTGGTAGATCTACAAAGCGATAAAAACTGAAAAAAAGCAATCGTATAATTGAAATAATTACACTTACCGGTTAATTGTTTGTAGCTTCCCGAGTCCAACATTTTCTTTAAGTGCTCCATATCACTAAGGTGCCTCGGACGCGTTAAATTTTAAACCGGACACTAGACACGGTACGCAAAAAACATTTTTTTCTTCTTCGATGTTGATTAAATAGCGTTTAAAATTTTTTAGCCAAAGCAAAGTGACAGCCCAACACTCCTATTTCGATAGTTTCGCGAAAAACGCCTCACACGTATACTCAAAACTTACTACTCTTAAATACCTTGCTCTGAGTATAATTAACATTTTCCATTTAACTTCAAAATTGAGTTAAAACTACCTACCAGTGAGAACAAAATTATATCTAAAATAGTAGTCCTATCAGAGTACTTAGTTTTGAGTACTGTCACACTTGATTTTGGATGGTTTGGTTTCCCCGTGTAGGGCCTAACTGGCAAACGTAAACAATGGCATCTTCCGTAAATTTTTCGTGGTACAAAGGCTACCAATATAAGCCTCCTGTTCGATCGGATATATCCTATAGGTGAACTCTTCCTCTTCGAAATGACCGTGGTGGTTGATGGTTGAGTTTGCAATATCGAGAAATTCGCGGAAAAAGCCATTGTTGACGTTTGTCAGTTAGGCCCTAATGAAAAATGTCGAATTTTGGTGTAACTTTGTTACTGACGATATAGGTCCAAACGCAATGTGGATGGAAACGGAACGGAAACGGCAAGTTTGACAGTTGTCGCAAATGACGTCGATATGTCTAATTGGAATCAACTTGGATCTAATCAGTTTTATATCCGAAAAGCAGGTTTAGTCAGATTGGGCTCTTCCGCTGCTGTCACCGTTCCGCTTCCGTTATCACTGCGTTCGAGACTTATCAATAGTGAAATAGCGATTTAAAATTGGCTTATTACCTTGGAGTTGGAACCCCTTTGATCGCAAGTACACCTTGCAATACATTTTTGCGCGTTTCGGAAAACAGCAAATAATCCACACATATTTATTGGCAAAAATCCAACAATAACATAAAATGTGATAGTATATCTTACACTCGAAACATAGTTTTGACTATATAGCAAATTGTTTTTCGTTATTTGGGTAGATCTCAGTTCTGTTTCTGCTTTCGTTTGGGACGGTTGAGAGTTTTGTTTTTTTCGCGCGATAGCCTTCTTCTCTACGGCATTGAAATAAATTTGCATTGTTCTTGTTTCATCAACCCGGTCGCTTTTGTTACAGCAGCAATGTGCGAGTTGAAAAATACTGTGCGATTTACCTTCGGCAATGGAGCAGATAAACCAATCTTAGGCGAAGTGGCAAATCCATTATGGAAATGGAAAAAAGGTTAAAGTGCACATGTCGCATGCCCAGGATCACATCTGCTATGTGCGAATATACGATCTCCCACCGGAGGTTCCTGACCAGGAGATCGTTACGGTGTTGTCCAAATATGGACGCGTAAACCGTATCGTGCGGGAGAAGTTTCCGGCGGAGCTGGGCATACCGGCCTACACTGGTGTGCGGGGTGCGTACATGGATGTGAAGCAGGAAATACCGTCATCGCTGCACTTTGCCAGCCGGAAGGGAAACATATACTACCAAGGCAACAAGGACGAATGCTTTATCTGCAAGCAAGAGGGACACCTGATGGCTTCCTGTCCCAAGCGGCAGAATCGGAGTCAGTCGAAAGTGCAAAATCACGAAAAGCAGCAAAGCGGTAAGCTGAAGAAAACGTCCGGATGTGCAGTAACTGGAGGTACAGCCACCAGAGGATCAGAAACTGAAGGTGAGAGAGAATTGGATACGCTAGAGGTGCTGCAAGATAAAACGGAGGAATCTGTCATCGTGGACACCGAAATACGTATTGATGAACCGAAGGAGTTGGATAACCGCGATCGTGCGTTGTTGCAGTTCGCCGCATTCATGTCAACGGGGATCAGTAAACAAAAAGAGTCGGCTAGAATTGCGAAAGAACAAGAAGAAGCTAACATAAAATCGCCCCCAAGAAAGAAGAAGAATCATAATTTGTTTAAAAAATAGTTTTTTTTGTGTGTAACCCACAAACATTGCCTTTGGCTCCGTAAAGCTAACGCGATTGAGCCTTATAAATAAATAAACTGGTTAAAAAAAAAATTTGGGTAGATCTCGGAATAATTACGGACATCGGACAGACGATTTATTCATGACGCGACAATGATCGCGGTCGAATGATGTAACGACAATTGGGATACCATGAGGATATTTGTCAACACGGCGCACAATATCAGGGAAGCACCTCGGAAAGCAAAGCTAGTGACTCTTAATCGATTCTATTCTCCTCCGCTGGACAAATTTCTCTCACTATGACACGACTTCCTTGCTTTATTTCGGGCGATAACCTGACAGGAGAATCATTTCCCAAAAAGGAAAAACAGATGAAAATGTATACATTTACGACAAAACTGGAAACGGCATTATTCGTGGCCTGTATGATGAAAAACTCAGCATGATAGCAACAATCAATATGCAACTAGCGATTTGAAATTGGTTCACTGTTGTAGAACCCCTTGGTCCGAAGTACACCTTGAAGCCAGCACCTAACTATACATATTTGCGCCTTTGTTTTGATTTGCTGTGTTATTTTGCCAGAATATTTGAGAGTGTGTTCGTGTGAGTTCATTATTAGGGAAGGTCCATTAATTATGTCACGCAGTAGGGGGGAGGGGGGTTTCGAGAAAACGTGACGATCCATACAAAAAAATTTGAAGGTCCATACAAAAAACGTGACATGGGGGGGGGGGGGGTTTACAAAAAGTCAATTTTTGCGTGACGTAATTAATGGACGTTCCCTTAGGGGCGTATTATTAAGCTTGGGACCGAGCTTGGTACCGATGTGCTAGTACTGACTGAGCCAAGAAAAAAATCATATTTGTTCGGGACCTACTGGTCTTAGAGTTAGTCTATGGTTCTACTACAGGCGCTAATGCGCTACAGTGAGCCAATTTTTAATCGCTAGTTTCCTATTGATTTTTGGTGCAAGGTTCAGAGTGTACTTGAGACCAATGGGGTTCTAAAGCAGTGAGCCAATTTTAAATCACTACCCAAGTAACCACAAGCATTATATTATTGCACTTATTCAACCCAAAATCAACATCATGAACCGTGCACATTCTTGCGCTTTTCGGTACTAGAATATTTGTTTTTGTTTTGTTCGCTATATTATTTTGACAGAATTTTTGAGAGTGTGTTCGTGTGAGTTACTTTCGCAGGGGCGAATCATTAACTTTTGGACAGATGTGCTGGTACTTCCTGAACCCTAGCCTGAACCAAAAACTATATCAATTTTCTTCAAGACTATCAAGCCACTGCTTGCACCTTCAATACATTCTTGAGCTTTTCTGTACTAGCATATTTGCTTTTGTTTTGATTCGTTGTGTTATTTTGACAGAATATTTGAGGGGATGTTAGCTGTGAGTTATTTTTTTAGGGGTGATTCATTAAGCTTCGGACCGAGCTCGGGATCAATGTGCTGATACTTTCTGTGCCAAAAACTATATCCATTTTCTTCTGGGCTATCCAGCACCTGGTGCAATTTTGGTTTTGCAGACTGAACATTAAAACGCTCAAACATTAAGAGTATGTGTGAAAACACATAATATTCAGAGATAAGATTTGTCTCATATTTTCCATGCTAATATTAATAATATGTCCATGCGCATATTAATAATATGTTTATACTCACCAAAAACATGTGCTGAATACCTTATAATAGGTAGTGGTGCATCTTCATAATTTGCATGTTTACAACTACTGTTTTAGTGTATACTGAATGCTAGTTGCGCTAGTGGGTTATTCCGGTTTTCAGTTGCGGTGATAATAATGTATATCCAAATCTTGTGAACATCCCTAATTGAAACAAATGATAAATAAAAGGCGGTAAAAGGTATCAACCCCTATTCTGACGTTTCCATCTAATTTGTTTTGATTTCATCTTCTACACAATCCCACGTACACCGCCACAATTTTTCGTATCACTACTGTTTATTACTTGTATCACTGCATTGTTTGCAACTATTCAGATTACTAATTGCTTGCATTTGACCTCCTTCCTCAACTAACGGAATGGATCAAAAAACAGAAGTGTGCGAAATGTAAGTAAATAGTCTAGAAAGTAATCCGTAATTAACGTGAACCTCCCTCCCTCCAGCTGCAAAACGGCTGCATCCAAATATTGCTGCCCACGCTGTAACATTATATATTGCTCATTATCCTGCTACAAATCCGCCCAGCATGGCCAATGCTCCGAAAGTTTCTACCGGGAAAATGTGATCCAGGAAATGGCGTTCGCAAAAGATGAAGAGCAGGCAGCACAATCGTCGGGCAAGATGATGGATATCCTGAAGCGACTAGGGGATGCGGATTTGCAAGACAGTACCTTGTGCGATAGCGAGGAAGACGCAGTGGACGAAGACGACGAAGAAAGATTTGAAGAAATAGATTCCGACGACGGAGATAATGTAAAGGATCTTGCTGATCGGTTGGGGGGAATTGATTTGGAAAATGCTGACGCAGTTTGGGACCAACTAACGGACGAGGAACGAAGGGAGTTTCAAAACTTGCTAGAAAATGGAGACATCAGCCAAATACTACCGATAGTGGAACCTTGGTGGACGATTGATCATAAAGTAGAGCTGATACAATTGGCAAACTGTCAGAAGCTGTCCGAAGGGGAGAAAAATCTAATGGTGAAGTGTCCGCCGTTGAAAAAAAATATCAAGCACTTCAAAGATCTCTGTAGTAAAGATGCCTCACCGTTGATGAAATTCAACTTGGCGAACATATTGGCAGCGTATGCTCTGACGTTCCGATATTTCAACGGTGATTTCAAAGAATGCATCCAGGAAGTAGCGAACTGTTTGATATCAATTTGCGGAAATTTGAAGAACAATATAATCTACAATTCGGAAAAGCTAGCCGTCGAATCTGTTTGCCACGAGTGCCGCCAAGAACAGCTACCGGTTGATCATGAGACAGCCTTGCTGCTTGCCCAGGATGTACGGGAAGTTTTTGATGGCCCTCTCAACTGTGGATCCAAGTACAAAAAGCATTTTGTATTGGCGGCCTTGTCGGATGTCCACCGTTTGCTCACCCAGGCAAAAAGGGATGATAAGAAGCTGCAGCAAACCGAACCGGAACCGCAAAAGAAGGGTGAGTTCAGCAGCAGGTACAGCGATGATGTCCGGCAGCTTGAGCATCTGGAGGCTGGCAAGGTAAAAAGTTGTGTTAAAAAGATTGAGTTCATGCTTTCGTACGCGAAGGATTGTTTGTGAAATTTCGGTTTAAGTAAAAGAATGTAACTTCCCAGAGTGAGACAAATGTTCGTTACTGTTGAGAAATTTATAGGAAAAGCTATCTATTTGATTGAGAGACGTACATAGGTCTCTCAGGGGGATCCCAAGGATGTTGGCATAATTGAGAATTTGAGATTGTTAAGGGCAACACGATAGAATAGAACCGGTTGAGTCCTTTGTTGCTCGCTTGATATTCTAAGCGTATTGCCCATTGGTTATCAAAAGCCTCAGCGTTCAGACCTAACGGAAAGCCCTTCCCTGACAATCGGAGTATACGTGCAAATTCCAATTTATATTTAAGCGAGTTGATCTAGCATCGTAAACGATTCTGTAATAACAAATTAAATTTGAAAATTCTTACGATATCTAATGCGATTTAGTTTGTTATACACTACGGTGAAAAAATAACGCATCGTATGTGAGGTGCAAGTCTTTACGAATGATGATGATGATGTAATACCACCATCTATTGTAGCAAGGTAACTTTCCATAGCAGTATAATAATGTGAAAAACGATTTGATCAGGATTCTTTTGTTGTTTGTGAAAACGTTTGGACGAGTCCGTAAGCAGAGACACTTACGCGAAACCCGCGAATATATGGAAGAAAATCTCCTTCCAAAAGCATGTTCACACTCACAGCACTAGAATCGAGCCCTCGTTTGACAGAAAAAAAACCCAATAGATGAGGTCGAAGAGCCCACCCTCGTTCCGCGAAATGTTATCAATAGCGAGGAAGCAGTCCCATGCTCCCAATCCAAATCGTTTCTTTTGGATGTTATTTAATATTTAGTATACAGCAACCGTTCGCTAACTGGGCTAAGTGCACAGCCCAATTAGAGGATGCTGCTCGGTAACTGGGCTGACATTTCAAATGTAAATAAATTTCGAGGGGGCCTTTCGATCAGATTTCGGTTGGGATATTTCATTACACAATACATATAATCAATAATGTGCTAATGCTTGTTACGTTATTGCGATGTAGCTTATTGTGCATCCCATTGTGCAAAATATTTGACTCAGTTTGTATGGCATTACGACTCAATTTCATGCAATTTAATAATTTTTCACTCCCCACGAATCTTATATGCCTTTTACATGCCCCTTGCTGATTTTGACAACAAAATGTCAAATGCTGATTTTTGAAGTTGATTTGCTTTTTAACTGGGCTATAGCCCAGTTAGCGAACGCCCAGTTAAACAGCACCCAGTTAGCGAACAGTTGCTGTATTTTGTTGTGGTCATTTGATTGCTTGTGTTGAAAAATTTGGCTTTTTGGATTTCGCAAACGACAAAAAACACCAGTTTTCGTTACAAAGGCTCTGTCAAGTTTTGGTCAGATTTGGGTGGCTGCCACTACAGTCGAGGGACACAAGAACTCAACCAACAAAATTACCCTCAATTTCATTCAATCAAGAAATATGATGCAATATGGAAATTTAGCTATCGACAACCATTTAAAGTCTAAATGTATACGACTTGATAGAATTCTTACGATCAAATTCGTTATAACCATACATTTGCCGCTAAACAAAAGTATGAGAACAAGTTATTTTATTATAAACACGATAGTAATTGGATTCATATACGACCAATTTCATGCTTATATACCGATTTGGATTTGTATTTTATACGACTTGATCTAAACATTTCACAAAAATTAAAAACAAGGCCACCGGTCATTGCATCCTTATTGAAGCATAGTAAAGCAGCCAAATTCTTGTTCCTCATGATTGATCTGAATTTTTTTATAACTTACCCACTTTCACTCAGTCCCGAGTCGAGCACTCTTATGTCGGTAAACGTCATCCAGTACACTGCACCATATCCTAGATATGAAATGTACTGATATTCAGCAATCACATTTTACATGGTATAGAAGGCCAAGGTAAATCGTTTAATTTTTTTAATAAAATAGACTTTGTTATACGATTTACAATAAAATCATATGCGGAAAACTTCATTACTTTATGCGATTTAACTTGTAAACATACACGATACTCTCCACGTATGCCGACATTGTTGTTTTCATTGGTTTCAACGCGTTCATCTGATCAACCGTTCATCTAAACATTAAGTGTATCCAAGTGTCCGATAAATTATCCGAGTTAGCACCAAGAAGTAAGTATCTAAATACAAATAAATGTATTGCTAATTGAATTAAAATAACACATAAATTTCTGCCAAGATGTTTACTGAAGCACAGTTCTATGAGAGGCAACAGCTATGTGTACTAGCGGTTCCAGTTTCTTGGGTGCCCGATGGTTATTTAATGTGGCCAAAATTGATGAATGAAAAGATAGATAAGTTTCTAGGATTGGCAAAAGCTCACATTACACACTATTTAAAATATACATAAAATTATTTGACTCATACATATGATGCTAATTTTATTATTATAATAATTTAAATCGTAAAGCATGTTTTGTGTTACCACTTTGTACGATGTGTTCCATATATAGTACATATATTTAAATATAATTTTATAATGTACGTATATTCATAGATGCATGGAATATATACGACTTTTCACATTCGTAATCCGGGGGTTTTGACATCATTATGCGAGTTTAAATGAACTATCGTAATAAGTACTAAAAAAATGCATTCTATGCGATAAACTGTGCACATCGACCATACATAGCATATACAGGGTGCGGCAGAAAATAATGCGAAAATTTGTTCTATTTCTTTCAAATCCTATTTTCAACTAATTCAAGCAATAATATCAACATTTTCGAGTGCAGTTATCTTTATAAAGTCCTTTTAAACAAATTTATTCAATGTGTCCTCCATTTTATTAATAACATCCTCGAGCCGACGCCGGAAGCCAGAGCATGCCTTTCGGACGTAGTTCTCCGACATTGACTGCCATGTGCGTGTTATGGTTGACTTCAGGGTTTTCACACTAGGGTGTGATGTTTTGCAGGCTCGTGCTTCAACATATGCCCAAATCGAATAATCCAACGGATTAAGATCTGGACTGCTAGGGGGCCACAAATCCTTCGGCCAAAACTTCATGTTATCGGGGAAGCACTTGGTCCTTTAAAATACCGATATACACTTCGGTATTGATTTTAACTCCAGCATCAATGAAAACCGGCGGCATTTTCAAACCGTTGGACGCTACCAAGCCAAACATCATGACACCAGCCGGATGTTTGGTTTGAAATTTGAATTTCGCCTTTTCCGGAACGTTCTCCATTTTCTGCGGTGAAATGAACCGGTCCGTGCGGCTGTTGGCCACAGCATCGATGCTGAAAAGCTTTTCGTCGGAGAACAGGAGTATCATTTTTTCCTTCTTCAACAAGCAAAGCAATCTCTTGGAACGGATCATTCGTAGTTCCTTGACCCGGTCCGTAATCAAGTTGTGTTTCACTCTGGCTCTGGAAGATGCATGCAGGTCTTCCTTGATGATTCTCCGCATGGATTTCTCCGAAATATTGGCTTCCTATGCAAGGTTTCTTATGGAACGCACCGGATTGCGAGCAATTTTTGCACGGACCGATTTGATCACGTTCAGCGTGCGTGCAAAGCGCAGACGTCCGCTTCCCGGCTTCCGCTGCTTAGGACCATCGTGCAGGGACCTTTTTATGCGGTAAACTGTTGCCAAATGGCACCCTACCACCTTGGCAATCTCTTTCGGCTTCTTCTGGGCGAGCAACAAACTGGTGATCAGTTCTTTCGCGAACATTTTGACGAATTTGCAATAAAACAAATAGAATGTTTGGATGCAGCACTTGAAAGTAAACATAAACAAATACACTTTCGACAGAAATTAGTCACTAGCTACACGAGTTAACCCAATACTCAAGTTTGAACATTTTCGCATTATTTTCTGCCGCACCCTGTTGTTATATATGATAGTGATTTCAACTCAGATTTTCTACGATATTATCTGTAAAATCTTATACGACTTCTGGTTGTTTGGGAAGTGTCCAAAAGATGATGCAAGGTATTTCAAAGTAGTTCGTTATTTCATCAAACCTAAAACGAAATAAGCAAGTCAATAAAAAACATTTTTTTTTACCAGTTTATTTATTTATACGGCTCAACCGCGTTAGCTTTACGGAGCCAAATGCAATGTTTGTGGGTTACACACAAAAAAAAACTATTTTTTAAACAAATTATATATTGTAGCAAATATTACCGGAGCAATCATAGGACGATGATGCTCTGGAATTCCACGAAGTTCTTGCTTCATGGATAAATCAAAATGAACCGAACTGCCGAAGTCGGAGAAGCAAACACGATTAGGAATATTCGGCGAAGAGCTGACATCCTGTGTTATGTACAAATGGTACAAAGTCATGAAGCGAGTTTGAGGATTCAACTCAAGAAGCTTCTCAAAGTTTTCGATTACTTGGGGGTTCATAACTTCACACCTGGTGAGGAGCCGGAATTCTCATATACTTGTCCCATTTGTTTTGCTTTAGTTTGATCATATTATCTCTCACCATATTTTGATAATCGTTAGTAATTTTGAGGCTAGATTTTTCTGAGAATGTTTATTGTAACTATTGTTCAAAGGGACGAATAAATCATTTGAGAAAAGGCGAAATTTAAAATCAGATTCTACAGTGAAATGTCATGCCAAGCAATTTTATTTGATTCCAAACAACGTTTCAAAAGTAAAATAAGAAAAATGCAATTTTATTAAAGCTCAAAATTATCACATATTAGTTTCTCACATAATTCACCAGTCAGTTCAAAATTTATCAAATTTAAATGCATGAAATCATGAGAATTACATTTGCTTGATCAGTAAAACTCCAAAGAACTGCTCATGTGTGAAGAAGGAACAATCTCACAAAGAGTAATAACCGGGCAAGCGCTTGATTCAGAAGTTTGCTTTCGAATACAGGAAAATGTATCGTCATAGAAGGCCCTTATGCAAAGAATCAATAGAAGGTATCTTTCGGAGGAACTGCATATTTCTTCAAGATTATAAAAAATAATGACCCATTCTGTCTAGCTGTTTAACATAATACATATTTCCACCCAAAATCAGGAGTCTACGATTTTATCACAACATATTCATACTTCTTATGTATATGGGCAAATGGCCGAATACAATTTTTTTGCATTTTTGAACAAAAAAAAATTAGTTTTTTTTAGTGAATTGATATAGTTGAAACTTAATTAGAATGCTTACTAATGCAAATGCGCACACATATTGATAAACTCTAAGTGTAATAAGTCTAGAATATCTTATCTAGTCTAGATTCTTATTTCCTTTTGTCTGCAATACATTTATGCTAATAGACAATTTTCGGCCGAACGTCCAAACATCCATTCGGCCAAACGTCCATTCGGCCAAAGATCCATATGCCAAACGTACCCCCCCTTATAAATATCGTGTAATTCATGATTAGGGCCTAAAAGCCAATTGTAAACTACAAATTTCTCACAAATCACAAGACTCCTACGATATCCAACTACACCAAATGATAGAGCAATAATTCCTCTACAAGATGCTGCTTTTAATTCGCTTGAGTGTTTTGAGATTCATGAGAAATCAACGTTGAAAGCCATTGTTTACAATTGGCTTTTAGGCCCTAACCATGAATTACTCGACAAATGTACTTCTCTATTAGGGACCTTCCAGAGAGTCGTCAGCAGCAAATGCCGACGGAATCGACGGCGCATAATGCAAGGATTTCTTTTCCGTTCTACGAACAACAACCTGCGCAGAGTTTGAAGTTCAAATACGTACCTTGTATATTTTTTTTTTAAACTCATCTTCCTCTCTTCCTCATGCCTGTGTTGTTATAAGTAATGTTTAAATTTTTTATTATAATTTTACGCTTTTGTTTGCATAGCATGTTTGTTTGTTTGTTTGTTGGTTTGTTTTTTTTTTTGTAGATTGTTTCCCTACTTAATCCATTGTTCCTTCTCTTTCGACTAACTTTCGCTTTGCTTTCTCGCTTGTGATTATATTCTTCTTTTTCTACTTGCATTTGTTTGTGATTTCCTATATCATATGTAACCATGTTTTAATGAACCCATATTGTCGGCCCTTGTTCCACTACTCTTCTGTGCTTCTCTAATGGTACTGCAGTTGAGTATGGGTATGTTAACATTGAAACTTCCCAAACTGTCAGAATGTTGTGGTAGTTGTAGTTATTTCAGTAGTAGTAGTAGTGATTGTAGCGGTAGTAGCTGTGTTATCTGTTGAACGGTAAGTGCTTGTCCTTGAATACACTGGTAGAGGGTTGAAGTGTGGTTTATCGCTTGTTTTGTTTTTCTATTAGTGTATAACGTTTTCTGTTAACAATCATTTCCAAAAGAAAGGAAGAAACAGTTTGTTCGAGCTGCTTTGTATTTACCTAGGTAATTCTTATTCCTATCGATTTTAAAATGCTTCTACTATCTAACAATAGATCTACACCGATCTCCGTAAGAAGCAAATGAAAGGCTACGGAGAGGCTTTCGCTGGAAATAAAAACTCACATGCTCGAATTTCGAAATACCGTTTTCTATAGATCAACGAGAACAATACTGATGGTGACGATGGTATTGATAGTAAGTTTTTTTTTGTTTTAAACAACGGAACCATGGAATCAAATCGGAGAAAAACGGTCACATCGTGTAATATTTGTAGTAGTTTTAGTAGTAGTAGTAGTAGTAGTAGTAATAGAAGTAGTAGTAATAATAGTGATAGTAGTGATAGTAGTACATAAGTAAGAGGGTATGCTTATTACGAGTCTGCACGCAACAAAAGTGCTTCAATATGAAGTTACACGGAATTGTTTCCGGAGGGTTTGCGGTCTTTACCGTCTCCATCTACTGGCAGAATTTTTAGAACTCTGGAAAATTGATAAAATTTGTGTCGTTTCATTTAATGTCGTAGTTGGTAATAATGCTAGCGGCTTGCTCGTCAGGCCTCGGTTCATTTAGAATTAAGGAGACTCCCAATTCTGGAGTTATGCTACAATTTTCAAAACACAATCTAAAACGGGGAACGAGTTTTTAGGATGTTAGATTTCTGAAATGCTCTGGGGCTTAACTTGTGGTAAGAGGTATAGATCTGAAAGCCTCGGAGATGCTGTTTCGAATATGTAAATTGGAGGAAAGATGTCTACTAATCAATAAGGTCAACGAAATTTATGTAAAAACAGAACTAACATATAACGATTAAATAGTCGATAATAGTTATGTGCATCTTAACAGGAGGTTAGGAATAATACAACTAGATAAATGGTAAATAGTTAAAAAAAAGAAAATGCTATCTGTAAAGGGTAAAATTGTGCTAGAGTTATTGAAAATGGTTGAGATTAGATTGGCTGACTCTTAGAAGAATTTCATTTTTTATAAAAATGTTAGTACTTAGTTAGTTTGTCTCTATAAAATTGGAATTCTGTCAACAACTGGATGCGAAAGTTTGGACATTGTTTGATGTTTCACTTGGTTCGCTAATATGCTTGTTTTTGTGAGTGTGTTTTGGAAGAGGAATAGATTTTTGGCACCTCATAGGTATATTCAAAGTGTAGTTTTAGAATTCTTCAACACTCGCTGAGTATTTCGTCTTAACGTAGTACGGGAAAACAGACAATGTCCGTGCCTTTCTCTAAACACAAGGCACATAACAGGAAAGATCTAAGGAAACGACACAGTACGCCGTTTCCGCTATAAAAGACGATAATTATGAAAACATCAACAGAGTTAAGGTTTTAAGTCTCGCCTCTAAAATCAAGGTCCACAAGATCTAACGAGGTAACAATATTTACACCTACAGACAGGTAGAATATTGACTTATACTGGACCTTACATCTTCGGAAACATGGCCAGTATAGCGGCGCATATCTTTTGCGGATTGGTTTCGTCCGGATACATTTGCATCACGGTTTGCACCTGCTCCTCTGGGAAGATACTGGCCAAATGGTAGTGCAGCCGGCGCCTTTGGTCCTGCAGCTGCTGGTGGGCTTGTGATGCCGATGGTGGTGGGCCTATCACCCCGGAACCAGAACCGGCGCCCGGATTGCCTGACTGTTGCGATTGGGGTGGCCACAAGTTAATATGCGGTTCCGAGGACGACGCCGGTGGTGGACCGGTATGCCACGGGCGGGATGGATCCGGTGCCGAAGCGATGCGGGTGACGTTCTGTGGAAAATACAAATGTTTTCTTCATTCAAGGTAACTGACGAGGAAGATTATAAAACTCACCTGATGCAAATCCCATTGTGCGGCTGGGTTCGGCCGTGCTCCTCCGCTAAGCGAGGGAGCTAACGGTCTATGGGGCGACAACTGCAACGCTGCGGCCCCTGAATGGTGCTGAGTTTGCTGCTGTTGTTGACTGGCGTTCCGCTGCATCTGATATATTCGAGGGTCACATCCGGCTGGGTTGAGCGTCAACTGACGCTGCAGCTTACGATGTAGATTTACACTAGGATCTACTAGACTACGATCACATGGATCTACTGGTTGTTGTTGCTGATGTTGGGATTGTTGTGCTTGTTGTTGTTGTTGCTGCTGTGCTGCTGTTGCTGCCGGTTCCACAGTGATGCACTGTAACTATTCGAATGATGGAGCTGGTTGTACGTCTCCTTGGAGATATTTTCTATACTATGAGATTTAGGGAAGATTTGCGAATCGACTAAATTGTGCGGCAGCGAGAGAGGCGAAAGGTCCCAGTTAGATCGATTGGGAGTTGGCATGAAAGCATGCTGCTGTAGGTGCAAAGACTGAGATTGCTGCATCTGTTGTTGCTGCAACTGATCACCTGGGTTCAGTCCGTACATACTGTTGCTCGTGCTACTGCTTGTATCTGGAGGAACGTTGGATCTTGTGCGACCTGTAAAACAGAAAATTGGAAAATAGTACTCTTCTTATAGAAAAATTAAGGATCAAACTCACATAACGCTTTCCTTTTATCATTGATTGGACTAGTTTCATTGCTACTGTTCGACAAGGGTACGCTGAGCGATTTTCCTTGTACCACGGTTCGACCACCGCAAGTTGGACCTCCGCTGCCGTCTGTGCTGCCACTACTTCGAGCCTGTAAGTGGCGAGCCGCGTATTCGGACAGCCGTTCCGTGACAGACTTGTGTGGCATACTGCCCCGTTCCGGATGGTAGAATTTGCATTTGTTCCCATAGGTACACTTTTTCCCGTACGGACACGGTGGAGGAGGATCGCCTTTGCGTGGCTGCACGCGCAGGAAGTTGTCCAGCGTCGGTCCGGATCGCCCGAGGGGATCGTCCGGCGGCATGAAGCGATCGTTCACGAACGAATACATCAGAACCCGTTCTTCGACGACCTTCTTGAACTCGGAACTCTCCTGCACCAGATCACGGTAGTTGTCGTTCGATACTACGATACCGTCGTTTTCCGCTGCGAGCTGGAATGGGACAGGAGGATGGATTCATAGAAGGATTAGTACATTGGCCTCCGTCGTATAAATAGGTCGATATGAAGCGGTTCAGAGTTTAGCTTGCGTTTTAAAATCGAATCTCAATAAATCTCGGTTGTTCGTTGATTTTTTGTTAAGACGAGGTATATTTTTTTATAGACCTGTTTTAGAAAAACCTAGGGAAAAGGATAAAGGGGGGGTCCGTCCGTTGGGGTTTTTTTTTTTTTTTGTGTGTGTGGGGGGCTCACACTCAAAAAAATCGAAACGTTGTTTCCATGCGAAATTTCACGTAACTTTCACCTGAACACGTAACCAAATCTTCTTCAGTAAAATCATGTAAACATTACGTGTCAGTGAATTGTACGGGAAAAATCACGTAACATTTATGTTATTTTCACGTAGAATGTGGATTTACGAGAAAATCACGTAGCTCTTACGTGAATTCCATGTGCTTATTACTGGTTTTGGCAGTGAAACAAAAATTACGTGCGTTTCACGTGGATACTACGTTTCGATTTTTTTGAGTGCATGCCAATTCCGTTCCATAGCACCAAACAGCAAACCGACACTAAAAAAAATCGACACATTGTTTCCACGTGAAACGCACGTAATTTTCGTCCACTGCCAAAGCCAGTAATAAACACGTGGAATTCAAGTAAGAGCTACGTGATTTCCACGTAAATCCACATTCTACGTGAAAATCACATGAATGTTACGTGATTTTTTACGTACAATTCACTGACACATAATGTTCACCTGATTTTACTGAAGAAGATTTGGTACGTGTTCAGGTGGAAGTTACGTGAAATTTCACGTGGAAACAACGTGTCGATTTTTTTGAGTGGAGGAAAAGGCTTCTAAGGTTTGATTTGTACCATTGCTTCAAGCAGCGTTCTGCTAGGGCACAAAATGGTACCTATATGCTTTCTTATCCATCTAATTTCTTCGCAATTATTATGTTTTGAACTGATTGAATTTTAGTTAGCCAACTTTTATTGATTTATCTGGTAGAATAAGATAAAACCATAGAGATTTGTAAACTAGATTGCGGTATTATGGAGAGTGTGAGCTGTTTAGTGGAATACCTGTAACTAGAAAATAAGAAGAATGATTAGTAATTTCCATTTAATTCCAACTACCTTTATTGCTTATCTTGACAGATACGCGTATTTCGTCTACAATGTGCAGACTTCTTCAGTGTCGTGTACTAATACTCGACTAGTTGGACATTTCATAGGGAAGTGACATAATGGAGAACTGACGAACATAATTTAAAAAAAAAAACCTATAGGAAGCTCGGAATGAAAAGCGGAAGACCACAGCAAGCTTTTCGAAAAATATGAAAAATCCGTGGTAAGATCTTATCATCAATATAAAAAGGATTTGAAGGAAAATCCACACAACTGCGTCACGTCCATATATGCATATGATGCAATGAACTCACTGAAAGAAAGGGAGAACCAGGGGTCTCGGTCCACCAGATCTTTCTCTGAACTTCCTTTGATCCATCCTTGAACTAGACAGCTTCCAGACTTTTTGTCATAAAATTCCTCCAGATCTTCGTTTAATTTGTCTTTTTATGTGTTGCAGAGTTACCAGTGAACTTTTTTCAGTTCGATTGGATTTTCGATCCTCCGACGAACTTTGCCACTGTACGTCATCAAGATATTCGCAGAGATTTGTTGAATATCTGCTTATGGACTTTGACTAGTTTTTATTTTGAACTATCCCCGATTTCCCCACATCTTCTTAGGGAGCGTCAATCTCATCTTCTAGCAGTATCTCCGACTTTCCAGTTATCTTCGAACTACTGGTGACTTCCATTTAATCTTCTTTTGAATTGTTTTTAGATAAACATGATCTTGTTATTTTTGTGGGTTGTAAACTTTAAACAGACAACTTGTGTAGTTCAATTCCTTTGTATTTCTCTTTGGAATTTATGTGGATCTTTCTGTTGAAAAGCTCTTCTAGAATACCGCCTTCAGGTCCAACTTCCCATGACCGCCTCTTAAATGCTAAGGTATTGCAATTTTTCAACTTGGTAATCCATCTCAAATGTGGCTGAAATTTTGCACTAAAGTGTAGTATCTACCCTATTCAGAGTGATTCATATTAAGTGTGTGATCAAAGTAAGAAAAGAGACCACGAAGAGAGTCCGAAATATAGAGCTAGAGAGTCTAGTATTAGCCGTTGCATAAGACGGAGGCGAATCGATTTAAACGTTGTTTCATTTCAGTATACGAGAAGAAATATTTAATAATTAGTAGTCAAGTACCGTTTATAACAGTGGCGACGAGTGAAAACAGGCTAAAAGTAATAGTGTAAAGTACAGTTAACTCAAACGGAAGGTACTTCCAGTGTGAGTCAGCGTAAGTACTTATAGAGTTTCCTTGAACTTAGCAATTCAAGAAGCTTGTGGAATCGACAGACGGGTTTTACCTGATAGTTGTTCTTCACAAAAGAAGCAACTAGAGAGCCTGTTGGATCACTGCAAAGGCGGAATTCGCTGCGAATATAACCGTATAGATATTGAGAAAAAATTGGATTTATCGAATAATCATAGCGTGTTTGTAACACCATTTTGAATTTCCTTCTATTTATTCCACAGGTTGTATTCAGAACAAAGCGTTTTGTTCTAGCTATCTTCTTTCCATCACACTCGGGGAACAAAGAAAAAAATCTTCCGTCCGAGTCGCGAGAACTGCTCGAAATTTCAAGGTCTACATGTGAGTTACTGCTGCTGCTGTTGTATGGTGTGTTACTGGTGCTTTGTTGGGTTTCTGCTGTATTCCGAGAGAAAGTGAGTGAAACAAGCAAAGTTGAGAGATACCGCTTTCGACCGCTATCTGTGTGAAAATCTTGCTCACTGCTCACATTTCAATCGGTTGGTTGTGAGAAGCACATCGCTGCGACCGGTGTTTATCTACAAGCAATAGTGACTCTATTTGGAAGTTCAGCAGGGCATTTGGGCTGTCGCGACGTCGTATGCTTGGAGTTGAAGTGATTTAGTAGGAATCGAAGTAGACGACCGAAGTCATTTTAGCTTCAGTAGTTCGCTTGAGGCATCTAATAAAGAAGTGCATGCTGGAAAGGAAAATCGGCTGGTGAGGCTACGTATACGGTGAGACCATTCTGCAGTAATCGTGAAGTTTTCGAAGAGGTTAAGGTGATTTTTCCAAAAAAGAAGTAAGCGAAATACCGTATAGTGAGATGATAAATAAATTGAAAGCTCGTTTAGATAAAGTGGAACCGGCTCTAATGAATCGCTACGAGCTTTACAATCGTTCACAAAAGGCTAACGAGTCAGCTGAAAATTTTGTTCTTGCGGTTAAGCTTCTTGCAGAAAATTGTAATTTTCGGGAATTCAAGGACGAAGCTATACGTGATCGTTTAATTATTGGACTACGTGATAAAGAATTGAGAAAAAAAATTGCTTATGGACGATGATATAAAGTTAGAGACGGTGGAAAAAACAATCATCTGCAGAGAAAAAGGCAGAAAGTAGGGCTCAACACATGGATGATCTCAATGAATTGAATAAGGTGCTATCGGTTAAGGAACGGTTAGGCAGACAATTAGATGGTTTTGATCGTAGGAGAGATCACAATCACAGCTGGGGTCGTAATTACAGTAGGAGCAATGATCGCAGTAGAAGTTACGATGGCTATAGGAATCGTAATCGTGAGTGGACTAGGGATCGCGAGAATCGATTTCCATTCTAGTGCAATATGCAATTATTGTAAACGTAAGGGACATATTTTCAAAAACTGTTACTTTCTGCAGAACGACAACTGCGGGAAATCCGTTAATTTTGTTGAGAAAGAAGAGATAGTAGAAACATCGGTCGCAACATAGCTATGGTCCTCACAAGTTCCTACCTCATGCTTCCAC
Organism: Aedes koreicus; assembly: GCA_024533555.2. Classification (NCBI taxonomy): domain Eukaryota; kingdom Metazoa; phylum Arthropoda; class Insecta; order Diptera; family Culicidae; genus Aedes; species Aedes koreicus. Next base: position 158,483 of record JAHHFK020004695.1, read on the forward strand.
GGGTCAGGAGATGACAAAGACCGCCAGCTAAGGGTTGCGTACTTAGCTGGTAGTGCAGCCTGGACACTGTTGTCCTTCTGACTTCAGCTAGATTGAGGAGGTGCGTGCTGAGCGTCTGTCCACCAAGGAGGTGCGGCTCAAACAGCGTCTGTCCTGGCATCCAGCGGTTGAGTAAGAACCGCTGTATCGCGTCAACTATACATTAGGTGGCAGCCGCACCAAAGCGATGTAGGCAGCGTGACTTCGGTAAAGTAGCATGCTGAAATCTTACCCTACCACGAAAAAATGGAAGTATTCTTTATACCGTATATAATTTCAGATCATCCATGGCATTCCCAAGTATTGTATGATAATTTTGAATTTTTTTCTTCCCCCGTGGCTATGATAATGCAAGTCCGTTTACAATTGCAGCAGGATCAGCAGACACGCAGGCATTACAAATATGATTGTTATTATCATTTTATATTATAAAATCCCTTCACAATATTTTTTTATGCTATTTTCAGCTTCGCATTTGCATCGTTGTAAGTTTTGGCCCATTTAACTCACGTTATGTGTTTTAAAAGATGGGATGGTTTTTATATTTTTTAGAGAGGATTATGTACGACAAATTCTACAAAAAAATTCTTCGTCCAAAATAATTAATTCACAAACTAACATTGTTTATGATCCTACATTTTCTATTTTACAGACAAAAAGAATCATTTATGGGCCCAGTAGGAAAAAAGAGTTATCGAGGAATTTCCTGTCGTTTCGTTAAAAAAAATTTCTCGTTTTGGATTTATTGAGTTTCCGTTTTTGGGCAGTAATAATACTCATATGAAATTTATCTCGCATTATTTTTTGCTTAAATTTTCTTTGCTATTTTGCTAGGCTGCCAGGTGATCAACTTTATTTCATTATATCGCGTTGGAATTTTCGCTATTTTAGAGTTTCAATCATCTAAGATCGCAGCGGAAGAGGCAAATAGCGGCATTTAATTGTTATATGTACATTATGTAGTATTTCTTTACAACATCTATTATTTCCATCCAAAATAATTGAATTATAATGTTAGTCTTGTAAAATTTCAATAGATTTAACAAACTTTTTCAGGATACCTCAAATCAAGATTTTGGTGAATTGCTGCTATCGCTGAAAACGAACGAAAACGTGCTTAAGCGCGGAACCACAGAACTTACACTTAAACATTTTACACATTTCTTGCATTTCAGGATAACCGAATGAAGATCATGTTAATAGATACGAATGCTTGTAGTTTTTTCATTTACATAAACTTACACTTTTTATTTCATGGGAATGGGAGGGACCATCAGGGCACCCGATTGAAGCATTGGATGGGGAGAGTGGGAAGCCACTCCAGCTAACAGTTTGTGAATAGAGGGCGGGTCCCCCGCCCAAGAAGGGGAGATTCATCAACGCAGAAAACGGGTAGGTAAAACGTAGTAGGGCAGCGAAGGCAAGGAACGAGCGGATGATCGAAAGAAGAAATATAAGAAAAGAGGAAAAAAAGAAAGGGAGGGGCATCCTCATGTTAGATAGCTCGCTTTTTGACCAATTGTTCAATCTTGTTGTTGGAAGGAGATTCTTTATATCCCTGTGGATACGTATAAGTGATGTTGCATATCGATCCACCCAACCCCTTTTTGGCCCTTCATACAATGGCATGATTAGGATAATCAGTGGTTATTAAAGCTTGATCAAGTCTAACAGAGAGGAGTGCCCATTGCTGGCGGACTTAGTTTCCGTGCTACAATGGGTGGTAGTACATATGGGCTGCAAAATGGTGAGTAGACACCTGGGATGGAGCGTGCGTCCCCGCAACATAGTTATGGTCCTCACAAGTTCCTACCTCATGCTTCCACGGGTTAAGAGATGACAAAGACCGCCAGCTAAGGGTTGCGTACTTAGCTGGTAGTGCAGCCTGGGCACTGTTGTCCTTCTGACTTCAGCTAGATTGAGGAGGTGCGTGCCGAGCGTCTGTCCACCAAGGAGGTGCGGCTCAAACAGCGACTGTCCTGGCATCCAGCGGCTGAGTAAGAAACGCTGTATCGTGTCAGCTATACCTAAGTTGGCAGCCCCACCAACGCGATGTAGGCAGCGTGACCCCGGTAAAGAAACATGCTGAAATCATACCCTACCACGAAAAAATGGATGTATTCTTTATACGGTATATAATTTCAGATCATCCATGTTGTATAATAATTTTGAATTGTTTCTATTTTCAGCTTCGCATTTGCATCGTTGTAAGTTTTGGCCCACCTTACTCACGTTATGTATTTGAAAAGATAGGATGGTTTTTTACATTTTTTTTTAGAGAGAGGATTATGAATGACAGATTCGACAAAAAAAAATATTCGTCGTCCAAAATAGTTAATTTAAAAACTAAACTCGTATGAAATTTATTTGCCTAAATTTTCTTTGCTATTTTGCTAGGATGCCAGGTGATCAACTTTATTTCATTATATCACGTTGGAATTTTCACTATTTTAGAGTTTCAATAATCTAACATCGCAGCGGAAGAGGCAAATAGCGGCATTTAATTATTATATGTACATTATGTAGTATTTCTTATCAACATCGTATTATTTCCATCAAATCATTACCTTCACATTTTCATGCAACAAACCTGATTTAGGCGGTATCTGGCTTAAACACGAAACATACATTCAATTTATGACATCTAGCATTCCTTATATGTCCAGTATATAACGCAGAAAATTACAGCTGTGGTAGGCTTTTGAAAATTACGGAATCTGTGGTAGGCTTTTGCACTTATTGCTGAATGTATTTTTCATTTCCGGTTTACAAATGGACTTTTTATCAATTCTGAGCTGATCTGATTCATGCAGCGCTGTGTGCCATTTGGCTAGTGCTTGATTTTACATTTCAATCTTTGTCATTACTTGATCATAACTCACAATATCATTATATTTGGTAATATTGCTGTATTGATTTTACTTCAAAGATGATTAAAACATTACTTATTGTTTTTTTGCCCATTTATATTTAACTCCCTTCCACTTAAATCTTCCCTTTCCTAACTCGGTAGCAATAACTATTAGGTTAGCAAAAATAAAAGTGGATTGCTATTATAAAATCAGCATCAAGTAGCAAATAGTGACCATGGCAACAGTAAATTATAATGTATAAATGTTAGTTTTGTAAAATTTCAATAGATTTAATAAAAAAATTTCAGGGACATTTGGATATGCTAGAGAATCAGGGAGTTATCACTTCCATTCAAGCTAGTGAATGGGCCTCTCCGGTCATTGCTGTAATGAAAAAGGATGGAGAAGTTAGAATGGTTCGGATTGGAATGCACAAGACGAACGCTCACAGACAACAATTGAAGATTGTTTACGAATCGAAACGAAACAGAGGCAGAACTTGGTTGGAAGATGAAGACGATTTCTATGGATTCGGAGACGTCCCAGGACCAGACGAGTCAGAAGTCCCATTTGCACGCGGTCGAGAGTTGCGCAACTCAGCTAGGCAGGAACTTGCTGAAGCTACACAATCAACTTATTTGATTTCGAAGTTTCGTTATTTGAATTATTGAAATTATCGTGTTTACATATATGAAGTTGAAAATTTAGACTGATTGTCTTTTCTTAAGAAGGGAGTACCGTAGTATCTACCCTATTCAGAGTGATTCATATTAAGTGTGTGATCAAGGTAAGAAAAGAGACCACGACGAGAGTCCGAAATATAGAGCTAGAGAGTCTAGTATTAGCCGTTGCATAAGATGGAGGCGAATCGATTTAAACGTTGTTTCATTTGAGTATACGAGAAGAAATATTTAATTATTAGTAGTCAAGTACCGTTTATAACATAAAGCAACTGGAGAAACAGGGAATATCAGGATTTTTTTTTTTTTAACAGCACATAGACTGGTTTATAGAAGATAGGGAGGGGCCCCCGGGGGGAAACCCCAAGAAGGTCCCAAATGCCGTTTTATGCATATTCCCCCTTTTAATGAGGGTGGGGGTGGCTGTTCTTCCTCCGGCGCCAAAGAAGGGGGGGTGGTGGTGTTGGGGAGGTGGTGTTTTTTTTTTAGTTGGTTTTTGTTGTTGTTGGGGTAAGAAAAAGGCAATAGTCTGTTGTTTATTTTAAATTTAGTGAGGATAGAAAGAGGCAAAGTGAAAAGTGGCAAGCAAGGGGATAAGCCTGCGATTGAAAAGCCGATCCTCTGCTCAGAAAGCAGAACGTGTAACCCAGGACCGCCATAATATATTTTAAGTTTTAAGACTGAATTACACAAAACTTTCGCCAACCTTCGGACAATCAACCTTGGACAAAGAAACGTCTAGAGAAACAGCAAAGGTAATTGACGTTGAAGTATACCGCCTTGAAAGAAAAATTTAGTCCGGGTTAATGTTAATGTACAGCCGTCGATGTAATCTGTAAGAAAGGTTCGCCGTAGACAACGGTTCAAGGCAAGGGTAGAATGTAGAGTCGTGTAGGTTCCGGAATGTAGAGTCGAGTATAGGTAAAAGACCCTGAAGAAGTCGACACATCGTAAATGAATAGAAGCTACTCATCCTCCTCTTTTTCTTCATACATATATTGGAGGTGACCCCGGCGTAGTGGTTAACATCCATACCTCTGACGCCAAAGTCACGAGCTCGAATCTCATCCCGGACAAGTTACGGAAAATACCCAAAAGGTATTTGAGTGACTACGACGGGAGATGAACCAGCCCAGGACGAAAAATCTCGATAATAAAAGAACTAAAAAAAAAAACTAACTCATACATGTATTCCTATATAGACGCTCATATTTACCAGGATTTAAGAGTAGAGTAAATTATTATTATAAAATTATAAAAATGGCGACCATCACAAACAACTTTGAAACACTTTGAGCGCTATTAACTAATTTTTTTCTATATATTTTAGAGAATTTTTTTTATATTTTTTTCAATCATTCTATCAATTCAATTTCCGTCAATAATTGTTCAACAAAATTAAACTTTTGAAATGTGCACAGATAAAAGGTGAATTTCTTATTATCTACGCTTGCATACTTAAAGCAAATTATTTCCCTAAAACAGTCTTCAAAACCGACTAGCGGCAGTTTGGTTGGTTTTTGTTTCTTTATTGAAGAGATTTTCAGCCTGTGGCTGGTTCGTTTCTGACTAGCAGCAGTTTTATATACCATAGCTTAGGTATTTAAGAGAGTCCGTCGAACTTCTTGGCTTTGCCGATGACGTCAATATCGTAGCACGCAACTTTGAGACGATGGCGGTAAACGTACACTAGGCTTAAAGTTGAAGCAAGTAGGACTGATGCGTTAAAGACAAAATACATGAGGGAAAAGAGGGGGAATTAATGTAAGCAAGCGTGCCTCAAAAAGACGTCAATTAACCCGGTAGTCCTCTACGGCCACGAAACATGGACATTGCTCGTGGAAGACCAACGCACCCTTGGTGTTCTGAACGAAACGTGCTGCTTACGATCTACAGTGAAGACGGAACATGGAGGAGGCGAATGAACCACGAATTGCATCAGTTACTGGGAGAACCTCTCATCGTTCACACCGCCAGCGGTGGGCTAGGCGTGTCGTGAGAATGTCGGCCGAAAGCCCAGTTGAAATGATTCCCAATTACAATCCGACGGGCACAAGAAGAAGAGCAAGGTGAATCGATAAAGTAAAACGCGATCTGCAGATCCTTCACTGACTGCGAGGCTGGCGAAGTGCAACAAAAGTTGTCTTCGTTCGAATAGAACGAAGACAACTTTTGTGTACAGCAGACGCCACCCCGGCCTTAGTCTGATTTGTAAGGTAAACAAGTTGGTACAGAGGTGTATCGTCACATGTAGCATTATTCGTTCAATCAACCCATCGTTCAATTAGTTACAGACCTTTCTACAATGCCGATGGCTAGCAGAAAACAGTCAGTGGAAACACTCTCAGGAACCACTCCTCACTAACACTCCATTTCTTGAGACACATGTGAGGGGTCATAGAGTTCTCTGCATCTCTCATAAGTATGTATGTGTAGGACCTCCGCAGTTGCAAGGACGTGTTCAGAGTTGACTCTGTCTATTGGGAGTTGGATGTCCGTTACCTAATACCGATATGTTCGTTCAATTAACAGTAGATTTGATCTTCACCATTTGATCCTACCAAAGAAACTCTCTGGCAAATCTAACAACGTTTAGGCACGACCATTTTTGATTAAAGGACCCTTCACTAATTTTTTTTTAAAGACTCAAACTCTTGCTTGCTGTTCAATCTCTTGCAGGTGTTATGTGACGAGCGGCGTTCAACATGCGGGGCACGAATCGCAACAGATCCAGTCATTTTATCTGCCTTGTCAATGACGTGGACATTGAGGCGGTGGCTGAGCAGTACACCAGACTGAAGCGCGAAGCAGTGAAGATTGGGTTGAAGATAAATACGTCCAAAAACAAGTACATGTTGGCATGCGGAACCGAGCACGACAGGACCCTACTATGCAGCAGTGTAACGATTGAGTGTAGTCGACAAGTTTGTCTATCTCGGCTCCCTGGTTACTGCGGACAATGATAAGAGCCTTGAGATCCGGAGGCGTATTACTAGTGGATGTCGTGCCTACTACGAGGTCCACAAGTAACTGCCGTCAAACAGACTCTAATAAAACCCGTTGTTCTCTACGGGTATGAGAAGTGGACAATGGAGGAGGACTTGCGAGCACTCGGAGTTTTTGAGCGAAGGGTGTTAAGAACCATCTTTGGCGGAGTGCAGGAGAACGAAGTCTGAAGGCGGAGGATAAACCATGAACTCGCGGAACTCGCTGACGAACCCAGTATTCGTAAGGTGGTCAAATCTGGACGAATACGCTGGGCAAGACAAGTTGCGAGAATGCCGGAAAACTATCCTATGCAAATGATATTCGATGGTCCAGGTTGGCACAAGACGACGAGAAGCGCAGCGAGCAAGATGGTTAGCCCAGGTGGAGCAAGATCTAGGGAGTACAAGGTACCCATGAGATTGGAGTGGAGCCATGAACCATGAACATTGGAGGGATATTGTGTATCAGGTATTGTTATAAAGACGTTATGCCATGAAAATCAATAAATATAAATAATTGTTTGTTTTATTTGAGAGCCTTGCAATCACAGCTAGTACTTTTGAAAATGGCATATGTGTTGAAGACTAAGCAATTTCAAAATATCATAATTTTTGAATCCATGTCAGGTATCTCAACCAATTTTTAGATCTATTTTGACATATATCCTTCTTTTTTGCTTTAGATATTGTCAGCATGACGCATTACTAGAAGGGATCGTCAATGTTTGACTAAAAGCGTCATAACACACCGAATAAAATGCAGTACCGCACTGGGATTTGTTCTCCAGATCTCGAAGGGTTCTAGTAGTCCTTTGCTGAAGAAATTAAATCTTCTGTTGGAGATTGCCGGGCAGTGGCATAACAAGTGTTCCAAGTCTTCTTGATCCATGTCACAAAATCCACATGATTCATCTTGAATTTTTCCTATTGGCTCGGACAGTGGCCAGTTATAAGGCCTGTTTATAAGGTTAGATCTTTTTCGATGAGAACAAGTAATTTGCGAGTCATTGAAATGGTTGGAGTAATGAACCGCTTTGATTGCCTAGCTATGAAAGTATTTTTTCTATTTTGCCTCCACTTTCAAGCATTCCCAGGCTTTCATCTCCATTCTAAGTGAAGAAGCAGATAAACCACAAAAGGGTTCAAGGGAACTGAGGTTTCCATCAATTCCAGAATTGAACCCAGTTAACAAGCCAGGAACCCAGTTAACAACTTGAATACGACAAAACAGCTTTTGGAGTGATTGAAAACATTCCCAAACATGCTTGGAAGTGCTGTTATATGCTAAGTTATATGCTGACTTTAAAGCATTTGTGAGTGGCCCCAACAGTATCCTTATTGTTGGTTTCAATCGGTCCTCAAACTCGATGTTCTAACGATTTTTTGTATTCTGCTGAAATAAACCACCCATACTTGTGAGTGGCCCCAGCAACATCACTTCTATTGGTTTAAACCGGTTTTCAAACTCAAACCCACACTCGTGAGTGGTCCCAACAGTATCCTTACTGTTGGTTTAAATCGGTGCCCAAAATTGAATAATTTTACTGTAAATCTCTGTACAGAGAATAAACCGGGAACATAGTGAAATATACGTCAGTTGAATTCAGCACACCGTTTACCATAACGGATCGTTCTGCAAACCCAGCCCTTTTATGCAATATCCCAGTGATTTCTCGTGGAAGTGCAGTGTACTCCGCGGCTTTACCCATTCCCTACATGACCCACATTCGTACGTGGCCGGCGGCGGTATTTCCTTTGAGAGAGATTGAGATCACATGTTCTTAAAACTTATGTTAGTCCCAAACATCATCTGTTGGTTCTCTGTTTAATTACAGCTGATCTAGCAATAACGGAGTAGCAGCTATTGGACGGTCAATCATGCTCATGCTCATGCTCAAAAGTCTACTGTTGAACTCTGAATTTAACCTGTTGCGCTCAACAGAAGTGTTTTAGGCAGCGAAAATAGGCGGAAAGAAAACTCCCCTGCAAATTCGAAATTTCATCGTGCGTGATTGTCAATGAAACGAATCCCAACGCTAAATAGCTGAAAAGTATGGGATTAGCCGTAGTACAGTTTCAGGAGATTTTTGAGGCATAAATTGCATGGAAGTGTTGCTGGTCGATCTGAAAGGGGAGCCAAACGCACCAGGATAACCCGTGAGATCAAAAAGATCCACCCATCTCCTTCCGAGCAGTGAAAGAAAGGTTGAATCTGTCGATTTCTGATTTCGTATTACCTACCTTCAAGGCGGTCAGTAGGAACATGAATCCTCCAAACGAAACAGTAAATAAATGGAAAGGAAAAACAAATTAAAGATAAACCCGCTAGATGGGAAACAGAATCGTCTTTGTCTAGGTTTCATATTTGAAATATTTTTAAATTTGGAATGGCTACAGATCCCAAGGTGAAGAGTAGGCTAGGAATTTAGGGTATAGATAACAATTTAAGGCAGTAAATGTACTAGAGTTATTAGAACTAGAGGTTCCGATTAAGTTTTGTTGGGTTACAGTGATTCAAACTTTCAAAGAAACGAAAAGTCGTTGTGAGAGTATCACCAATAATCTCACATGCACCCTGCATGCAATCAAATACTAAAATCTTCTTTCTTTTCTCTTCTCTTTTTTATGTTACTAACTCTATGCTGGCGGTTTTGCAACCACTATGGCCCCGAGTGGTCTAGGTAGCCAAGAATTGCGTTGAAATGGATCGATAAAAGTACAAAGGACATTCCCAACCATGGCCTACATGCAGTTTTTGTAAGGAAAAGATGCAAAGACTGCACACAAAGAGAAGTATCGTCAGTCCTATATCAGTCAGTATATAAGAAATCAAACAGAAATCATATAACACAGAAATTTTATTAACAACATACATACCTTACATAAGTTAATATAAACACATCAAACTTTTCAGGTCTTTTTGTAGCAATGCGGACATCTCATTCCAAGAACTCTACAAACCCCTTACCCCAACCTAATCCTTATCCTCTACCATGGCGTTCAAGTAGTCCGCATAGACCAGTTTGCCATTACCCTTTCCTAACTCTCGGCTTTGGATAGACTTCCCAAGTAACATTGCCAAAACCATCCAGCTTTATTAAGTTTTATTAAAGTTTTATGAAAGCCACTAGAAATCAATTCGGCTTTATTATGGCAGCAAGAGATGCCAATAGGTTTCAAATTTTAGTCAGGTTTATAAGAACCTACACAGCTTCTTTAGAACGATCTTAAAACCTTGACTTCTAAAATTCCTTTTACTCCTATCAAAGGTTTTATTTTGACTTTATTAACTCATAAAATGCTGTTTTGAAATGCCGTTTTAGGCCTCATTCATATTATCTTATTATGGTCGGTTGAAAAAGCATATTAAAACCATTTTGCCTCCAGTAAATGCATTAAACGGCTAACTGGCATTGAGGAAAGCTACCAAGCGGCCAGATAGTTTTATAGTAGCCATTGCTAAGATAAACTGGCTTTTTGGCAAAACTGTGATTTCTTGCAATCGCCATATTGAAATATATGAAATAATTGAAATGTGGAAAAATAAATACACCAAATTTTGAATGTAAAACAATTGAACTGTAGATCTGAGACAAACTTCGGTATTCGTTTAGATAACCTTATTGAATTCCATCAATTTTCAGGAGTTTCATGATTAATTTACGGAATATATTTCTTTCAATTTTGTTTTTGATGTTGTAAATAATTTTTCAAATCGCATAATTTCCAAAGCGCATTAATTTTCAGCTCTTATCGTGCCAATATTCACCATAAAATTAAATGCGCATATGATTTAGAGCATGATACGCTATAAAAAAAACTCAATTTGTTTTATATATTTTGCTATCAATCATAATTTCCCGCAACAGAAGAACTTTTTTCTGAGCCATTATTTGCTGTTGAATGAATCAGAAGAGAACAAAGCAAAACAACAAAATCCAACCACGATATCGCCGTGAAGTTTGCCAGCTGTGGCCATTCAGCCCTATGCTGGTTTTGATGGCGGCCAATAGGTTTTATGATGGTTCTCAAGTGGTTATAACATCTTTCACTAGAACATTTTCAAAATCTTTATGGTCTTAGAAAGGTTTTATTAATTTGTTTTCACAACCGTCTATAGAGTGGGCCACTTTTCAAAAGAAGATGAATATTTTGATTTTAAATAAACAACTTGAAGCTTATTGGAAGGCTCAAATCTGTATTCCTTAAATGAAATATTTCCATGTCCGAAAGTAAAAGACTGTTTGTTGTGAATAGAGTCAAAGGGATATTCAGTAATTGTGATGTTTAGAAGAAAATATTTTCTAATTACAATAAGGCTTTTAGGAGTGGCCAGTAATTTTACTAGAACAGAGATGTGACAGCAAGCATTGATAGTTCCGTTAGTGTACGGCAGGCTATAAAAATTGATAAGAAGAAGTTGAAAATTTAGCGGAGAGCTGTGGCCCGAAGCCCAGTACCCGATCAAGTACACGATCTTTTACCAAGCTACCCAAATGCTGCACTTTAGGCAAGGGAGGGGATATCCTCTTGACTGGCAAATGAATGCGCGCCAGATCATGGTCATTTACCAGTGAGCTTGGAGTGGTTCTGGTGACGTTTTTTTCACACTTCCTAAAGCTACGTGGGAGAGAAACTATTCCTTGTGATATCTCTGCTAGATATCACAAGTGGAGTGACACCAAAGTGTCTGTCGTTTACCCTCACCTCACAACAGGCCGCAGCGTGTGAGTGATTTCTAAGGAGCACCGAAGAGAGCAGAATTATTTCACCAAGTCACCTGGTGAAAACCTTCATTGTTAGTTTTATACCGCAACACTTGAATTTGAACATTTTTACTATGTTACTGATTTCAAGCTTATTGCTTATCGCAATTTTTCGCTGATTCAAACTTGAAACTGCTTATCGCAATAAGCTTATTACTTAGGCTCTTAACTTAGTGTTCTAGATGCACTTCCACAGTTATTAAATTGAGAGCTTTCGAAGCCAATCACCAATGCATGAATTTGTACACGGCCAGCCATGTCGACTCAATTTTGAGTCGTTTTTGACTCACTTTCGTCATTAAGTGGAGTCACTCAAATTTGAGTGAATGTAACTGGTATTGTCAAATCGACAAATCAAAAAAATCGACTCAAATCAGATGGATGTTTTTGATTTGTCGGCTTGTCAATCCCAGTTACATTTACTCAAATTTGAGTGACTCCACTTTTGACGCAAGTGAGTCAAAAATGACTCCAAACTGAGTTAAAATGGCTGGCCGTGTATATTGTGTGGCAAGCACAATGATAATCTTATGCCCAGGAAAGTCGAGATTTTTTTAAGTCGGCAACTGGACTGGAATTGAACCCGCCGCCTCCGGATTGGTAGTTGCGTGCCTTTACCGACTAGGCTATTTCGCTATGTTCATCCGGTTTCCATCCATTTTTTATTTTTAATTTTTAGATCAAGGTTTTACTCACGTCAGTGCAGTCATATTTTGCTCATTCACTCTTCGTCGTTCACACTGCAGTGAGTGTATGAACGCTCAGGCAGCGAACTGTCAATTCTTTCGCTCTGCCGTGCTGTGTCGAACAATTTCTACAGTGGTGTCAAGAAAAAATCTCCGTAGAAACGGAGTGAGACTCACCAAAAAGAAGCTAAAAATGTGCACGGCGGAACTATTCAACTCAATTTTGAATAGGTTTTGACTCACTTTCGTCAAAATTGGAGTCACTCATATATGAGTAAATGTGACTGGGATAGAGAAATCGCCATAGCTAAAACACCGACTTAAATCAGATCGATGTTTTAGATATGTTGACTTGTCAATGCCATTTTGCATTTTGCACCACATATGTGTGATTGTACTTTTGAAGAAAGTGAGTCAAAATAGATAAAAAATTGAGTTAAATTTAACCGCCTCGTGCACCCGAAGGAGTGGATCTCCCCAGAGAAATCGCAGACCGTAGAACTCCGTGCCTGTGCTAATCTGCACTATGCGACAGCACATTCGTTTATTTTTGGCCAGATACAAAGCCGAAAAAACATCTTTGAAAAAGTTCTATCTCTTGCAGTATAACGCTTTAATAGTGTAGATTTTTAACAATCTTATTTGTTTCAACTCCAAAATTTCTGAAGAACTTCTAAATTCAATACTTCATCACTCCTTCTCAGGAGCCTTATTCAGCTCAACAGCTTGTTCTTGTTCATGTTGTGCTCCAATAGACTGGAAGTTGTCTCCAGAACCTCATCATTTACTAATTGAATATTTCATACAATCGTCACACATTTAGGAATCACTTGACTAGCAAATAGGAGAATTATATAGTTAATCTTAGATTCTAAAATAATAGTTTTTTTGTGATACTCACCCGTTAATACAATTCCTCGACTGCCCATGATTGCGGTTATTCAATATCCTCTATGTCTAACGTTATTTTTCGGTCTGACACTGTCTTGAACGATCGATTAGTTTTAGTTTCAATAAATGCAACGAATTGCATCTAAATCAACTCAAAACCGGGACAATCAAGTTCAATCAATTCTAGTTCTGATTCATCAACCTGGTGGTTAAGTCAATTATGTTTGCCGATTGGATCCGTTTCCTCCAACAGTGGGTCGCGTCGGGCGGAAAGAGCGGTAACTGAAGTATGGTTTCAGGTTCTGCTGTTGTTGCGAAGGCTGCTGTGCTTATGCTGCCGCTTTCTTGCTGATTCGCTGTGAAGAAAACGAGAAGGGATGCAGAAGAAACGATAAGTTTTGCTGTTTTTTTTTTTCTGGCGATGGTTATGGTCTTGGATATTGTCGGATGAGGTGCTGGTGTCTGGTGGTTGGTTGAAGAATTAGTAATATTGGGGATGTTCAAAATGTTTTATTTTTTATTTATTTTGTTACGAATGCGCGGTTAGAGACCGATAGTCAAATCGAATGAAGTTTTCGTATGAATATTTTTTCAGTGGTTAAATGGTAGAAATTGAGAGCTGAAGCCTATTAGAAGTATATCGAAGATATCAGCACCTTTTTAATATCTTAACGAAACGCTTCTGGTCACGCATAATTATAGATTATTCCCTCGATAATCCAGCCGCTTGACAATGGACCAGATCATTACCGTACGGAAAATCCTCCAGAAATTCCGTAAGTTCCAGGTACCTACGCATCGCCTGTCCATCGATTTTAAGGCGGCGTACGACACTATCGACCGCACAGAACTATGGACGAGAGCGACTTCCCCTGGAAGCTCACAAAAATGATTAGAGCAACGATAGACGGTGTGCAAAGCCGGGTGATGATTTCAGGCAAACAATCCAGTTCGTTTGAATCTCGCCGGGGACTTGGACAACGTGGTGGACTTTCTTGCCTTCTGTTTAATATTGCCCTAGAAGGAGTCATACGACGAGCCGGGTTTAATAACCGATTCTACGATTTTCACGAATCCACCCAATTTGTTTGCTTCATGAATGATATGGAAATTGCTGGACGAACATTTGAGACGGTGATAGAACTGTACACGCACCTGAAACGTGAAGCAAAAAAATCGAGGTGGTGAAGAATGCGTCGAAAACAAAGTACATGGTAATAGGCGGCAGTCAGCGTGACTAGACTCGCCTAGATAGTAGTCTTACGATAGACGGGGATACTTTCGAAGTGCTGAATGAATTCATCGAGCGTAGATCCTTGCTAACGGCAGTCAACAATGTTAGTTGTGAAATACGAAGGCGCATCATCAGTGGAAGTCGTGCTTATTATGGGCTCTGGAAGACACTGCGATTAAAAATAAGTTCACCCCCGCACCAAATGTACCATGTACAAAACGCTTAGAAGACCGGTGGCTCTCGGAGGACATGAGACTTGGAACATGCTCGGAAAGGACTTGCAAGCTCTTGGTGTATTTGAGCGACCCGTGCTTAGGACCATCTTTGGCGTTATGCAGGAGAACAGTGTGTGGCGACGAAGAATGAACCAAGTATTGTGAAGGTGGCAAAAGCTGGAAGGATACGCTGGGCATGGCATGTTGCGATATAATGCCGCATAAAACCCTGCAAATATGGTATTCGCTTTCAAGTCTAGCTCGTACAAGAAGGCGTTAACCAAAATAAAAACAATATAATAAATAATAATATAATTTGATTTCATGCTAGGCTGTCTGCCTGTTATTGTAGTTTTAAGCTAACTCATTATTTTGAAATTCATGTCTATCCTTCCGGAACAGGTATGAAGCAAACGGAACATCCACAAGTATCGGTGTCCTTGACCAAGCCTCCAATGCCGGTAATGTGAAACCTTATCTGCAAGAATACGACTCTAGTAGGTGCCCACTTGCCAATGTTTTCTGACCGGCTCCGATTTAGGTTCCTTGAATCAGAGCCCTTCTTTTGAAATATCACCAGAAACATCGTGGGCGTGACGAAGGTGTACATTTTAACGGCTAATGAGAAATTAATAAGATTGCTCCTTCCCTTTTTCATTTCCCTTGCTCTGGCAGGCTGACGCCGTTTAGTTTTCCGCTCAACTTGTAAATTTAAGACATGATTCTACTTCACAGTGGACCGTTTCGAATCAAGGGATTTGCCAATTCCACATAATGATGAACAAGTGTGTCGAAAAATGCCCGATGGAAGCGATTAAGCCATGCCTATTACCATCGAAATGAGATTTTGAACTCTTATAGTAATGATTTTGATATTACTCTTAAGACCCACGCACAAACGGCGGGACAAATCAGGTCTCGTGGGTTAACATTTTGAGAACCATGAACGCCAGCGAGGATGAATGCAGTTTTTGTTGATGCTGCGTGGTGGGTTTGCGGCCGATGAATCTCGCTTGTGAGCGTGCTCTTTTGAGGGTCGCCTCGGCTGTCCGATGAAGTCATGTATAGCGACTAATGGGAGCTGACAAGCTGGAAGCCAAGATAAATGACAAACAGAAGTGGGAACACAGCCGTGAAGTTGGGCGTGAAGGTGACAAAAAATTAGGCAATATAATTCGTGAGTTTATCGTTATTCAGTTTGGACGTTTATGGAGGTTTGGGATCTCTTTCGGTGGCGAACATATGATCGCTTCTATTTCAATTCGATATGTGTTTGATCACGTATAATAGGATTAAGCTCCTAGTGAACTTGCTGTTGATAATAGATCAATAAACATTTTTCATGAAAATAGAGGCTTGTTCCTTAACGCAATAAAAAGCTTAAAACACTTCTAAAAAAGTACTTTTCGAGCGTATCAGTAGAACGATTTTTATTGAAAAACTAGGAAAATCTTAACTAACACTTAACTTGATAACTTAAAAAAAAATAATACGCTGACATTTTTTTTCTGTACTTATCCCCATCGCTAATAAACGCGAGTATTTTTAGAAAACGCGAGCCTTTTTTTTTTTATTCCTCCCGAAAAGGTTTATCCTTTGAGAGATAGGCCTATTTCGCCTGAGACTTACAGACGAGCACACGACACTGAAAAAGTCTGAGGTTTTTAGTTTAGAGTTTCCTAGTGTTAGTTAAGGTTTTTCTAGTTTTCCAATAACCTCGATGCTAAATTAGTGTTCTATATATACTTCTACTTCTACTGTTATAATATAGGTTGAAGGCCAGGACATTTTTTTTGAATAAGTATTATTTTATATGCATACATGCTCAGAAAGTCGAGATAATTTAGTCCGTAGAGAATCTCGACAATAGACTGGGAATCGAACTTAAACACCTTCAACATGATAATGTTTGTAGCTGCGCATTTGCCGACTGAGCTGAAAGCACCAATCTTAGATCTATTGTTGTATATAGAGAAGCAGAAATCCAACGCATCTAACATTCCGCAAGAATAGGATAGTTATACAACTCGATTCATCATCGTGAATTCCAATTTTTCCAACGGGTGTAGATTCATTTTTGTTTATTTACATTTAAAGTCGATAAATCAGATTGTATCACGTTTTCAGTTTGAGGAATTTTGTAAAAAAATTTGGATTGGATTTCTTCATTAGAGAGACTATCATCCTATGGCTGGTTCGTCTCTAGGTGTATACATTTTTAAATCATGATTGTAAGTTTTTAAATCAGGTGTACATTTTACACCTTTTATGACATCTTTTATGACATCTTTGCATCTGCAGCGGGGCTAATACTCTACTCTAAACCTACTCTAAACTGTCCACTCCGAATCCAAGTTAACGAATGGTCCAATAACTATGGCAAACTTTCTTCTAAAACGATTACAATAATTCTTTGCCCGACTTTTAGAGAATCATTACTGCTGATTTTCTATTGAAATCTTTTAGGAAATTTTGCGCAGTGCCTCCTTGAAGTGTAATGTTCACATCCTGTGAATTGCGTAGTTATGTGGTTTGTTGCGGAAAAAATGGAAGTGAGTCAAGAAGACGCGAGGAACTGTCCTATCGTGCTTTGGGGAAAATGCTGCAGATCACTAATTCAACCGCCTCAACAGTACTTAAAATGTTCAACGACCGATTAACTTAGAATCACAAGCGTGGAGCAGGAAGGAAACCGGGAGCAGCATGTATAAAGACGGAGGGAAGGTTTAATGGTAATTTCACCCGAAATCCTAACATTTCAACACATGATGCTTCTAAAAATGTCGGCCTTTCGCAAAGTTACTTCCAGAAGGTCAAGACAAGAGCTGGACTACATGCAAACAAGGTTCAAAACTTCCCAAACCGCGATGAACGGCAGCAACCTGTTGTCAAGACCCATGCTAGGAAGCTCTACACGGAGATGTTGACCAGATTCAGTTGCTGTGAATGGATGACGAAACACACGTCAAAGGTGACCTCCAACAAATGGTGAACTCCAACAAATGACAGGAGTTTTACACCGGAAAAGATAATTTCAAAGTGGATGATCGTTTCAAAATAAGAAAATGATGAAATTTGCACAGATAGCCTGTGAAAAGTGAAGGGAAATTTTCGTCACAACAGGCACCATCAATAGTGAAATTTACAAAACTGAATGCCTCCAAAAACGTCTTTTGTCATTTTTGTACCAGCACAATAAAAAAACACTATTTTGACCGGATTTAGTTTTATACCATTATTCTTAAAGTTGGCTGGACTGTTGTGAAACTAATTCGGAGCGTTTTCACCCCAAGGACATGAGTCCACCGAACTGCCCTGAACTACGCCCAATCGAAACTTATTGGGCCATGATGAAGCGAGAATTCAGAAAGACCACGGAGGAAGTAAAGGATGCGAATGAGATCCGTAGGAAGTGGATGAAAATTGAGAAAAAGGATACCGGATACGACTGTTCAAGCTCATATGGATGGCGTGAAGCAGAAGTGTCGAGGATGTTACCAAACAACTTCCAATAATTGATGCAATGTATATAAATTGAGCTTGGTACATTTGAAAAAATGCCTGTAAATTTTGGTTTTTCCCGATAAATACATGAGATTTTATAGTAAACTAGCTGAACCCGGTACGAGCGTTGCTACGCTTGCAACTAAATGAATGAAAATTTAACAGAACTGGCGCGGTTATGGTTCTTTTTTGGAATGAGTTTTGTTAAAATATTTCCAGTTACTAATGTTTTACCGCGATTATAGAGTTTCAATTTTTATTTTGTTTATGTTTTTAATTTAACCCTCGGATCGGTTGTCTCTATCATGGTTTTCCTTTCTGTGTAAAAGCATTTCATAGACCAAATTTTTATCTTCAGACTAATACGTATCGATTCAGTTTGAACGTAATTTTCTCTTGCATAACCTTAGATTAACTGTATGTGCATAATGTAGCACTGAGAGTAGGTTCAAACTTCTATCAGAACATGCTTCTTACCCGAGAAATACACATTTTGTGTTTTAGTTGCCTGAATAATTCTCTTATTTGGTTGAAAATTGTGTTTCATTTGTATGAGAGCCCCACCTTCCAGAGAGGGTGGGGTCCAAAACCAAAACCTCCAAAAACTCCTGCTTGCCAAATTTGGTTCCATTTGCTTGATTAGTTCTCGAGTTATGCAGAAATTCTCGGGGTCTCGCACTGTCATAAGAACCTTCCCCGGCCTCAAAAACCCCTCCATACAAAATTTCACGCCGATCGGTTCTGTAGTTTTCGAGTCTATAAGAGTAAGACAGACAGAAATTCATTTTTATAGATAACTGTGTTGCAAGAATTTCGTTTTCACCCTTTACCAACTTAAGAGAAAAAAAAAACCGGATGGGTCGAGACTAATTCTAGACAAAATAGTAAAAAGGTCGAAAGTAACATTTGTAAACAATGACTCACGTATTTCTCTGGCATCTGCTTTCTCCCACAAACAAAATAGCACCAAGAACAGATACAGGGAGTTATTACCTTCCCGTCGGTAGTGGTTATAGATGTTAGCAACCTGGCATTTCCAGGAAATTTACGTTTGAAGTCATTGTTTACAATTGTTATTTTCGACCTTTTGACGGTTTTGTCTAGAATTCATTTAAATAACAAATTCCCGGTACTTTTAGGCCATAGTGTAATTAGAAATACCACTTTATGATCCAGTTTCTGGTTGCAACATCCAGCTTTCCGCTTCTCGGCAGTTCATCGAAAGTTTAATGATCCCTAAACTTGTTTATGATAGAATTTATACTCGTGCGATGAATTCCAACGCATGCGATGAATTTCCAAATGGATTATTTCCCCAAAAGGAATAGAATTAATTTATTTTTATGCGTTTTCCGGTGTGTTGTTTTAAAGCAACATTGCGCATTTAAGGGTTAAACACTGTACTAAATGTACTAAATGAAGATACCAAAAATTGAACCGGAAAACTTGTGAAGCCCAGCAATGTGCAATGGCACGGAAACATTAACACAATGGGGCTGAAAAAACAATGGTATTGGATGACCCAAAATGATGAGCGAGAATAGAAATTTAAGAAATAGCTTTCAATGGGGGCGACCCCGGCGTAGTTGTTAACATCCATACCTCCCACGCCAAAGTCACGAGTTCGAATTTCACCCCCGGACAAGTTACGAAAATACCCAAAAGGTTTTGCCTGATCAACTAGGCGATTTACGAGGTCTCCATCGTACTTATGAGTTGGTGAAGCTCTGCAGGACATCATTGCACAATTATAGTCATATTAAAATATTCTCAACATCAACGGTAGTCCGTCCAAACTATTCTTGAGTTCAGATCTTGATGTTTTACATGATCAACAAGGTGACTTATGAGGCCTTCATCGTTTTTGTTAGTTGCTAAAGTTCCATGTCCCATGGTTGTTGCATAATGAACGAGGCAATTTTTACTACAATGTCATGGGTACTCCAAATCTTTATGGAGTTCGTATCCTTATATTCTAGAGGATCAACCTGCTATTTGCTATTCCCTAATCAAATATATGTTTGTGTATTTGTCCATGAGACATTTCCCAACAATTTTGGACACTCAAACTTTATTTATATGGATGAGTCATCACTCGCATTAAAAACTCAGACAGGCGATTTCCATGTTTAATTCGTTGTTGGTAGCTTATTTATATTAATTGCGTTGTTGGTAGCTTATTTATATTATTGCAACTTCATGTGATATGAACAAAAAAAGTTTTTACATAAATGTTTATCGCAAGTAAAACGCATCGCCTTCTTATGTCCGCAACAACAATTAAATGGTTTTTACCTGGTGACTTTCTCTTCAATGGTCTTCCACGCTGTTTTTCGATCCCCGTAGTGCCATGAGCAACTAGTTTTTCTGTTAAGGTAACGAGGAAATCAATGAACGAAAGCTTATGATTTCTTTTTAGTTGTTTGAAGACCACGAATGACTTTAGAACAGCAATAAAAAAGCTTTAAAAAACCGCGACGCCACCACTTATTGTTTTTTTCTGTCAAAATTTGGTCGGCCTGGTCAACTTCTCCCATGTATCTGTTATAGAAAGATTTTCCTTCAGGACAACTAAATTCATTAATTTTTCCACTTTTCGAGGCTGTTGCTACGTTTTTTGAGTGACAATTACTGACAACAAGTACCTCCTTCGTGTCCTGCCACAAAGGGTCATTCCATCCACCGTGTGCTGAAACTTACTAGTGCAATAAATATCTAGCGTGGTATTCACTTTTTGCAATTTCTTCCGATTTTTTTAAATAATTTCTACGCCGCAAAATTGAATCTGTTATATTGTATAATTAAAGAATTTGTCAAACCACAAGCAAGCGGATTCGACTTCATCCTCCGGAATGGATTTCAAGAGGCCTTGGACAATCCTCTCGCCCCAGTGTGCCCTCTGGTTTTGCAGTTGCATGTTTCCCGCAACAAACTTGTAACTCATACGGATATCCAGTGAACACATCGCAGTGGTCCCAAAGTAGTACTCCACGCTTTATTGGCTTCAGAGGCTGGTACTGCTTGAAAGACAAACGCCCCTGAAGTTTCGGTCTCGTCTCATCGAGCGACTGGTAAACACTATACGAACGCATATGTTGAAATGACGAATTTAATACTGACAACACTTTTTCGAAGTAGTACAGCTTACTTGCGGCTTCCGGCTGCTCCGGAGCATTGAAATAATGTTTTGAAAAAATAAGCTGAAACCGATCCCGCGACATTGCGCTTTTGACCAAACACAAGGGTGTTCCGATCAAAATTTGGTCAAACAGTAATGTGTGTGAGTCGATCAAAGTTTTTATTAATAAGTCAAATTCTTTTTCTTTTTCAAGTGCAGTTAATACAGAATTCAGGAGAAATATTCAGCTAAGCTTCCTTTTTACCGAATGCAAATAGCCGAGTCTTTCGTTTAACACCTGCCATAAGATTTTGTACAGTCTCCTTGTCCACTTTATTCGCCACAGAACGCCAGTTGCCTTGAACTGTTTGTCGCTTACAACAGCTTTTTCAGTCTTCTTAAGGTTACACTTGACGATGGCCCAATATTGTTCGATTGGGCGGAGCTCTGGCGTGTTGGGAGGGTTCTTCTCCTTGGGCACCACTTGAACGTTGTTGGCAGCATACCACTCCATGGCCTTTTTACCGTAATGGTAAGATGCCAAATCCGGCCAAAATAGAACGGAACAATTGTGTCGCTTCAGGAAAGGCAGTAGACGTTTTTGTAGGCACTCGCTCAGATAAATTTCCTGGTTGACGGTTCCGGTCGCAATGTTAACGTTGCTCTTCAAGCCACAGGTACAGATGGCCTGCCACACCAGATATTTCTTGGCGAACTTTGACAGTTTAATGTGCTTGAAAATATCTGCCACCTTTCCCCGACCGGTTACCGTATACAATCTGTCCAGGAAGCTGATTACAGTCTGCCTTGGCGTAAGTTTCATCGTCCTGTACCACGCAATCAAACTTCGTCAGCATCGTCGTGTACAACTTTCGCGATCGTGCTTTGGCCGACGTGTTCTATTTATCGTCGCGATTTGGAGTCACCACTTTCTTGTTTTTTAGCTCTATCCACGGTTGAAGGCGCCACTCCCTGCTTCTTTGCGACATCTCGGACGGAGAGGTTGTGGTTCCGCTCGAAACAGCAGGCAACTCTTTTTGTCGTCGCTGTAGCCTTCGGCTTTCGATTTCCTCCCCGATCCAGCTTTCCTGGCTGTCGACAAACGTTCACCGAACGCTTTTAATACGTTGGTAACAGTTGATTTAGCCACATTCAACAGTTTCGCCCACTTGGCGTGAGAGTAGTTTGGATTTTCGCCATGCGCGTGCAAAATTTTGATGCGTTGCTTCTCTTCCTGAACATTTTGATAATTGAAGTGCTAATCTCAAAATCAAAATAGAGGCATGGTGCTACACGCACAACTCTTCAAAATTAGGGGTGTGCAAAATGTTTTAATGCACGGTGAAAGGAAATGCGTCAAGTTTAAGTCGACCAAATTTTGATCGAAACACCTTTTATTACCAAGAGATGGTTTCTAAGACCAGTTCATGAACATGTTATAGCAATTAACTAGACAAATTCCAAGCTTTGTTTGCTACTCTTGGATTGTTGCCGGAGTAGTTGTTTTATCCGTTTTATCCGAAAAACTGTTAAGCCTCTCGTTTGTATGAACGGTATTTAGACACCAGAAGTTTTTCAAGCTCAGTGGAGTTCTAATCGACTTCATTTTAAATAATCATTACTTTCGCCTTCGGAAGCTTCCTCAGTGGACTGAAATTCACGAAGGATGAACTCCATGAGGACGGATAAATTTTCTCAACCTTTTCTGTTGATTATTCGTTGAACTTTTCGGCAGTACTGTAAATAAAATGCAAATAGTCATGTAAAATTTTATCGTATTTCATGTTTGTATGTACTTATTACGAAATACTGTCAACATCACAATCTTCAGCTTCCTCCGTCTCGGAGCAGAAATCATCTGATTCAGAAAAACTGTCGTTCAGATCCTCTTCTTCTGTTTCTACTTCCATCGGATCAATCATTGGTTCCTCAAACGGCACGGTCCTACGTTTCCGGTTACTAGTTGCCATTTTGTCATGATTGCACAGAACGCTCAACAACTGTTCATCCACAATGCGACTGAATGTTTCTATCCGTTCTTTGGCCGGGGCGGCAGGGAGTCCGGACCAACCAATTTCCATCCAGGCTTTCGAAACCCTCACCAACAACCCCACAAAAATGGGGGGAAGAGGAAAAAACAAACAACCAAGGTAGTTTTAAAAAATAATATAACTTCTCTTGTACTGTGGTGTTATGCCGCGTTGTTGTTCTTGTATATCAACTATATAACACAACAAGAGTTGAATGTGGCTTATTTGGTGTTCTTCTAGAACCACTCGTAAATCTCATTATTGATCATATAGCACATCAGGATCTGAACTTAAGGATTGTTTGGAAAGTCTAGAACAAGTTAGAAAAAACATTTTTTTCGTAAATTTTATCCTCTTAATGGTTTTTTTGTTAATTTTTTAATTTTGTTTTTGTTCAAGCATGTAGACTATTAATTATGTTGAAACATCGTGTAAAAAACTGTATTGAATAGGTTGAAGAAAACTCAGCTCAAAGCACAAAAGGTTCAACATCTTTATACCTACACAGAAACAAAAGCGTTCCCGAAATTTAAAACGGACCGTGAACTAGTTCACGCTTTCAGGA
This sequence comes from Aedes koreicus, assembly GCA_024533555.2. Lineage (NCBI taxonomy): Eukaryota > Metazoa > Arthropoda > Insecta > Diptera > Culicidae > Aedes > Aedes koreicus. Next base: position 182,050 of record JAHHFK020004695.1, read on the forward strand.
TTTTTACCTAAAAACGTGATCCATTGCATGATTATGTGATTCGGTTCACGGTGTATTTCTGCTTGTTCTCGAATTCATGACTGCAGTTCACTGATCTGGGCACGGATTTTTTTTTCCGTGTTTGTTGAAGTTGTGCTCATAAGGGAAGTTTGGTCTTCAATCATAATCGATACTATATACATCATCAACTGAAATATTCTTAATAAGGAACACAGCACCCCTGTATATGCGACTAACGCCAAGACCCGCTAATTTTTATCATTAACTTCTGTTCACGCTACCTCCTGAACCTTGAAGCGATAAATAACCAATCTGCAAAACTCTTCAACAGCTACTATGGGGCACAGTATCTCAACCATCAGCCAGTAGGGGGTAGGCAAAACAGTGATAATCCGATTTAAACAGTCGTCATAATGTGCCAGAAAGCAATACGATCCTTATCCACATATCGGAGCTGCTTTGGCTTCCTAAAACAGTCATCCCCTCCGAGTTGCAATCCATCTCGGAGCCAATCAGAGCTATGGCAATTTCATTAGCCGATGCGATCCATTCGCCGTGTCTGAATGCCTAACACTTTATTTTCAGTGGATGCTGCAATGATTACTGGAATCAATTCCACGAGAATGCCTCTTCCCAGACAGCTTCTCAAGTCTGGTTATCATCCTGAAGTGCCATAAAAATCACAATAAAATAATGAGAAAACCACCCACACCTTGATTCCCATCATGTCTATGGGAAAAGGGTCTTTATGGGAGCGCGATCATTATGCTTTACACACACTCACTCACCCACATACACATGTACTAGACAGCGTCAATATCGCAAGTCGTATGTCGTCATCGTAGGATCCTCCCAGCAGCGAACAGCAGCGCTTGGGATTCCGGCAAAACAATCATCTCCCATCATCGCGTTGTCGTTGGGTGTAGGGTCAAGATCAAAGAGGCGCTCGCCCCTTGCCGCATTTCCATTCCAGTGAATAATCTGCGCAACTTGAGATAATCTTAGTATATACATTTCCCTTTGCAATCATCATCATCGCCGTCGCCGGCGACGGTCGTCATCGTTAATATTCGGCGGAGTATCAAGTTTCTTTTTTCTGGCGATCATTACTGAAACCCGTGGGCTCGGGATGAGGATGGTGGTTCGTGTCTTTTCTGCGAGTAGATACAAATGGCATAACAGATAGCGTGGATATGACTCAGAGGGGGGAACAATCCATACGATTGTAATTGCTCTTCGGGAATCGCTTTCGTTCGGTCATGCGTGCTCTTATGGTTTGTCGGCTCATTAAAATAAACGACCCGGAGATGTGCACTTTGTTTCCGATAGATTTTATTCGCTCGCTTTCATGCATTTTATTGCTCACCCACTCTGCGAAATTGCTCTAGGGAGCAATCCAGAGCAAAATAGCATGATTTATAACGTCTTTAGACGCCATCGAAGTTGGTGCCTTTCCCGAACGTTTTATTTTCGATCTTCGTAAATCATCGCCACCGTGATCGATTGGTAACGGTCAATCCAAGATGTATGCTTCAAATTCTCAGTCTCATCCATCGGTGCATTTTTATGGTTGATTTCATAATGGGCTAACGCGGCCTCTCACACGGGGTAAACAATTTCGACATCCCAGTCAACTTGACGAACTCCATTCAAAAGACTCAATTAGCCCACCTTCCTTTGGCGGATTTATAAAACTCATTATCCGGTAGCCGTTCCCGGTAGAATGGATGGAACACGTGAATCGCCTTTCCACTCATATTTAACCCATCATCGCCCACAAGCCAAAGACGGATGAAGAGCATGAATTTACGTTTTTTTTTTTTGCGCTCAATTAAATCATAATTCCGCTTGCTAGTGGATTACTTTGATTAATTGATTTGCGCTCATCCCAAAGCTGTTTTCGGATGCATTCTAATCGAGATTGTTAAAACATTTTGTCTCGTTCGGGGTTAAAAACAAAGTGGACAAT
>JAHHFK020004696.1:0-86029 GCA_024533555.2 Aedes koreicus
TTCGAAGGAAAACTAAATGCTTCGCTTATCAATATGAAGTTGGAAAAATGGGCAAAATGTGTTGTTTAATAAAGTCTTCCCAAGATGAAATCGACACCATTTTAGGTTAGATTAAGTATTTCTAGGGGGGTTTTTTTTTTCGGCTAGGGCGAATCTACAATTGAGAGATTCTCTCCGGGCTCGCTCTCTTTCATTCATTACAGCGCCATTATAAAACTTTCGAGAGATTCTTTAGTACAGATCGAAACATAACAGTGCTGGCTAGCATACTATACAAATAGTAGAATGAAAAACGTAAAGATGATTGGTTTATGAATGAAAGAGAGCGAACCCGGAGAGAATGAAAGAGAGCGAAGCCCTAATGAAAAAAAAACCCTAGATTTTATACATGAAAATGTATAGGCAGTTCATATATCAACTTAAAAATGTGTTCCCTGTCTCGATAACATGGTCAAAGTTACCCCATATTCTTAGAAACGATGTGCTCTAAAAAAAAGGTTCTTAAAACATGTCTCCGTGTCTTTTAAAGCTTTAGAACCCTCTGGTTCAATAATGATATAATAGCGCATGATTTGCGATGAGTGAAAACGAAAACAAACATCCCATTATGCGTTTTTCATTCCTCCTAGTCTCTAACCCTTCTTTCAAAAGGAGGGACCCGTTTACCACTTGTAAGTTCTATTCAGTGAAACCACTGGCAAAGGACATTTCGTAGAACAAAAAAAAAACATCACTCAGTACAATGCATCTCGTTCAATTGCGAAAAATTTCGCACAAACTGAAGGAAGTCTGGCTTTCGGCGCGGTTTATTGAGCTGCTGCCTCCCGCTGCCCGTCTAAAGGCAGGAAATCGGAACAAGCTGTTGAATCACGCTGACGAACTAAATGCCATGTTTTGTTTTACTGCTTCGTGATACATTAGGGAAATTATTATCAACAGGTTTGAAGGATGTACATGCAGTCCGGGGTGGTTCTAATAGACGATTACGTTATGAGTAAACTTTCAATGATGGAAACACAAGTTACTGAAATAGTTTGCCTGATGTACTTATACAGTACTAGCAGTTCGATATGGACTCTAGGTTGTCGGTGGATTGAAACCTTCATAATATTTCTTTTCTGAATCTGTTGTTTCTATCCAACAGCTTAAAGTTTTGAATTTTGAAAGTTTGATCCATTGTTATCGCGGGTTTTAACAAGAATTTCCGACTATCTTAGAAATCTGCTGTTATTAAGGTTTATGATTCAATCATTTGTTTTAATGGGGAGATTTACAGTATCAATTGCCTGCCGGGAGTGGTCGCCTTCATCCGGAAGCACCATGCTGAAGAGGAATTGGTGTTTTGGCTGTACCTGACATTGGCTCATCACACTAAATGGTCATTGGAAGAGAAGGATTGTCTGAACATCAATACGGTACCGAAGAACGTGAACCCTCAGAATGTTCCTTTGCTAAAGCCAATCGAAAACTCCTCATCCAACCTCAAACGTAGGATCTATACCAACAATATATCCTGATCGAAAAAGCGAAGAGCGGACTGAAGAACATTCCACCACCGCTTCTACGGTTTTGGTCAAGGCCCCGGCTATTTGCCGTAAGGCCGCTCGTCAGGATTTTTGTGAAATGATCAATAAATGGAAAATTTATGTTATGGATTTGTTTTCAAAATTTTCTTCTTATATTCTTTTCCCTAGCATTGTATGCTAGGTGCTGGGTTGTTGGCTGAAACAAGACCCGGCGATGATGTTTACTCTAATGCTTTGAAGTTTCAGTAATCTTGCTGAGTCATTTGAGACTGAACTGTATCTTCAGTGGTAGAAAAAAACATTCCACTATGTCTATCTTCACTTCAACAAACTACAGTATGTCCCATAAAAAAATGGGAAAATCCATACTTCAGTTTCAAATAAGTTTTTTTTCATAGAAAATGATAAAAAAATCATTATTTTATTTAGGGGAATTATTCATGATTACATTACTCAATATGTCCACCATTTTTCTCGATCACCTTCTCCAAACGGGGACCAAAATCGAGAGCATACCTTCTCAACGTATGAGTCAGCCATCGAGTTCCATGCCTTGGTAATGAAAGCTTTCCAGGGCGCCAACACTGGGGGTGAGAACGTCCACAGGCCTTAGCCTGAATATATGCCCATATTGAGTAATCCAAAGGATTCAAGTCCGAGGCTGCTAGGAGGCCAAATGTCCTTTGGCCAAAATTCCATGTTTTCCTTCAGCCACGCTTCAGTCCTTTTTTGAGGTATGACACGGTGCTCCGTCCTGTTGAAAAATGACGTGTTGATGTGCACCAAAGTTGGCTTTCATCTATGGCAGAACGTGGGGTCCTCCAAAATGTTCATGTAAACCTCGGTATTAACTTTTAAACCAGCTTCGATAAACACTGGAGGCATTTTCAAGCCATTGGACGCAACTGCCTCTAAAACTATGACTCCGGCCGGATGTTTGGTTGTAAACTTGAATTTCACGTTCTCTGGAATATTCTCAATCTTCTTCAGCGAAATAAACCTGTCTATTACGTGTGTTAGATACGGGATCGTTGGTGAACATTTTCTCATCGGAGAATACTTAGATGGTGAGCTTCTTTTTTTAATGCTGACACTAAACGTTTCGAGCTTGACAGCCGTAGTTGTTTGATTCGGTCCGCTACGGTCCGTTAGTTTTTGAAATATCGGCTTCCTTAGCCAATTTCCGGATCGATCTGATAGGATTTCGCCTCACTTTGTCTCTCACTGATCTGATGACCTTCGGTGTGCGAGCGGACCGTGGACGCGTGGTCTGGCAAGGGGTGGAATGTTGGATACGGTAAACGGTAGCCAGGTGGCATCCCACAATGCAATTTGTTTTACGGGCTATTGGGCGAGCAGCAATCTAGTCACAACCTCCTTTGCGTAAATTTTTCTTAACTTTGTTACTCGCGAACCACTGTTTTGTTTACATCGTCTCAGAGTATACAGACAGATGATTACACACACGCATTAAAACAGTAAAAATATTGTTTAAAGCTACTCAAAATGAAGTATTGAAAACTTTCGCATTTTTTTATGGGACATACTGTATAAGAACAACATGTCATTATCACTTGATTTTTAAGTTGGTTTTTTTTGTTTTTTTTTCAGGATGCAATTTCAAAAAATAAAAAACTGCAACATTTTTTTTCAAACTATCACTATGCAACGCTAGCGAATTCCTGTGAGTTTCACTAGAAAAAGCTTATCCTTTGGCAGATTTAAGTTATGCTTGCACTAGGTAATAGGTTGATTTTTTTTTGCTTAAAAAAAGTGATCAAATGAAGTGTTACTCAGAATTGTTCTAGATTTTGCATCATGTAAGTTGTTTTATTTTTCAAATATATCTTAGTGATAAACTAAGAATTTAAGAATAAAGTATATTAATTATTTCAATATGAAATACTAAACCATACATTGAACAAACATGACAATTCAATAGTTGTAAAAAGTGTCTATATGAGACTGATTTCATGAAATGTTTATATCCTTTCTACTCGAAAACAAAACAAGTACTGCGGTGCTTTGAAAGCATTCTACAGCTGACTGCCGAAGTGGTTTCAATGTGTTTGCATATCATAGCATAACATAGCATTTTCCGTCCATACACTCTCCTGGATAGGCTGTGGTGGAGACGATGTAAGCACTAGAAGAAGCTGCCTTGGATAGCTGACCTGCTCTTCATCCACGTTCTCTTTGCTCAACACCTGGCCTGGTCTTTATGATCAGCAGGGATGTGAGGAAAGTAGTTGATGAGTTGTCTACTTGAGAAGATGTCGAGAGCTGATGTTACCTTCATAGACATCTGTAGTTGGAAATTGGAAGAGATTGTGCGGGAAGCTTTCGTCTTGCAGTGAGAAAGCATTTGTATATTTAGGGCGACATGATGCCGAAGTGGTTTCAATGTGTTTTGCTGAAATTCTAAAAATCGTATTTTAAACAAGATATGAAAAAAACGTTCCACTTTGATTTTTGGGAACCTTGGGAGCTAAATTTAGCTTATTTGGGAATCGAACCCAGCCATGTTATTACTTTGTAGCTGCGCCTCTACCGACTAAGGTAATGGGGGACCCGTTGTGCACGTTGTCCTAATAAATCAGTCTAATCATTTCTGAGAAATTTTCCTAGAAATATTTTTTCCAAGACTGCAAAGCGATCCGACGGTTGTGGAAAAGTTATTTAGGTAAGACTGTTTGCCATTGAAACTAATGGCTCATTGGACTATTTTCAGCAGCACAGTTCCTCCATGTTGCTTCGTGCAAACAACAGCTTGCTGCAGGTGGCAGTGCTACTAGAAAAAATATTTGTTTATTTGATTCATTCCTTCATCTGACTAGCAGTCTTAATGAAGTTTTGATGGGGAAAAGCCTTAATGATTCGGCCGCATGGAGATACCGTATCATGGAGGCGAAAAAACCCCATATCTTTTATAAATTATTAACTACAACTACAAACCTAAACAGAACACATAGTATGAACATAGATTAAAATTAAACATTTATCATTTGCGGAAGCGGTAAGTAAAATCATGAATTCTCTCTCCGCATAAAGATGTTAGGAAACACCAGAAAACATCCTAATTTCTTCTCAGGGACTTTCCGAAAGCTTACGCTTGAATGTAGCAGCAGAAGCGTTGAAATCAAAAAGTATGTACGATTGGTTGAAGCTAGCTGACATGAAGCGTATTGGATCATGCTGACCATACATAGTATGACGAGACTCCAGATGCAGAAAATCACGTTGGTGAAGGATTCGTTCTGGTGCGTAGATGTTTAGCTGTGCGAGGATTTCCGACGAATCTGTATCTCCCAAAAGGACTTTAGCTACAAATACTGCTTGCGCGGAATTTCTTCGTTTCTCCAAAGTCTCTATGCCCAGTAGCCTACATCGATCTTCGTATGGTGGTAGATTGAGAGGGTATTCCCATGGCAGAGAACGGAGGGCGTATCTTATAAATTTTCGTTGAATTGTTTCGATCCTATCAAACCAACATGACTGGTACGGGCACCAAACCACAGCATTAGATTCTAAGATAGACCGCTCCAGAGCGCAGTAAAGAGACCGAAGGCAGAGAGGGTCGCGGAATTCGTTTGTTGTTTTAAAAATAAATCCAAGCTGTTGGTTAGCTCTGCAGATTATGTCGTTGTAATGCAATCGGTAGGTCAGTGCTGGGTCAAGGATAACTCCTAAATCACGTACTTTCTGGACACGCTCAAGAGGTTGATCAGCAATATTGTAGTCATGTATTATCGGTCTTAATTTTCTGTGGAACGAAATGACGTGGCACTTGTGGATACTCAAAGTAAGCATATTTCTGGTACACCACTCAGAAAAACGATCAATTAACATTTGTAATTCGAGGCAGTCTTGGATACATTTTACCTCCATGTAGATTTTGACATCATCAGCATAAAATAAACGGCATCCTGGGGGCAGTGTCTCCGATAGCTCATAGATGAATATGGAAAACAGCAGAGGCCCTAAGTTGCTTCCTTGTGGTACGCCTGATAGGTTGGTGAATGGTTCAGAGGATTCACGTCCAATATTTACCAAAAGCTTCCGGTCCGTAAGATAAGATCTAAACCAGCAGGTCAAGTTCCTTGAAACGCCGAGTCGTTCAAGACGTTCAAGCAAGATCCCATGATCAACACGATCAAATGCAGCTTTCAGGTCGGTATATACAGCGTCAACTTGTGCGCCGAGATCTAACGTCCGCAAGCAGAAAGAAGTAAACTGCACAAGGTTCGTTGAAGCACTTCTTTTTGGGTAAAAACCGTGTTGATCCGAGGATATGTAATGTTTAAAAGAATCAAACAACATTTCGTTAATTATGATCTCAAAGATTTTCGAACAGGCACACAATGAAGATATTCCTCGATAATTCTCGATGTTTCGCTTATCGCCTTTTTTATGCACCGGGAACATAATGGAAATTTTCCAATCAGAAGGAAACTTGCACTCTCGCAATGACATGTTGAAAAGAAGCGTCAAAGGGTGGACTAGAACGTCACAACATCTTTTAAATATACACGAAGAAATACCATCATGACTTGGCGATGTGGAATACTTTAGTTTGTCGATGGCAGATTTGGTGTGTTGGAGAGTAGCTTGTACGTTACTCAGAGGACAGACATCACGCGGCGTGTTTCTACAAGCCTTTTCTATTTGAGATGGTGATGTCGAAAATTTGTTGAAAGCACTTTTAAAATGCTCTGCAAAAAGATTGCACTTATCCAATGCAGAACTGGCAAAATCATTCCCCAAGAAAATCTCAACTGGTAATCCGTGATCCTTTCGTTTGGTATTGACGAACTTCCAGAACTTCCCTGGATTTCTCCTTAAACTATCTTGCGTACGTAGAGTGTAGCGTTTGTACAAAAGGCGATTGTATAATCGGTATCTCTGACTAGCTCGATTGAAAATTTGCTTAGCAAAAGGACAGTGGGATTTACCGTAATTACGGAGTGCTCTAGCTCTTTGTTGCTTCAAACGCCGCAGGTGTGAAGTGCCCCAAGGTGGTTTGGGACTTTGTCTACGTAGGGGAACATGCTTAGCAATAACACTTTGCATTAGATACAGAACCCCTATACTCAATGAACAGTAGGATAATTTTATCTTGACCCAGAGCTGCTCTAGTGAAACATCGACTGGCGTAGGATCCAAAGAACAATTCAGGTTAGTGGATACAGCTATCAACACTCCACCACCTCGAGATTTTTTGCTGTATGTATGTATGTATGTCTAGGTAGCCACCATCCCTTCTAAGACCTTGTCATGTATGCAGCTCCACTTAATAGCAAGATCAAATTGAGTTACCGGTTTGAATTCACAGTAACGCTGTATGAAGGGCCAAAAACGGAGGGGTGGACCCGTAAGCAGAGACACTCACGCGAAATCCACGGGAAATTAAGAATCTCCTTCCAACGATACGATTCAACAATTCGAATAACCCAATTCGCAATACTTATTAAGCTTTCTACTGGATGGCTTGTTAAGAAGGGCGCGTCACTCTCACTGAAATTGTTGGAGTAGAATTCACAGCACCACAATTGAATCGGTAGGATAAAGAAAATGATACTGTTTGTTCCCTCCTAGACGCCGGTTGTCATACCACTCCATTGTCCAATTCCAGCTTGAGTGATACCCTGATGCTCCCCCCTTCCCAATATATATTTAATGTCATATAGTAATGTATAAAATATAGTGAATTAATATTATAATTATAATAAATATAGCGAATGAATATTATAATGACAAATAATATAGTGAATGAATATAAGAATGATAATAACAATTTCATTTGTGGACCTGAAAGTTTAGACAATGTAGCTGCGAGAAAAAAATTGATTTAAAATGATCTCATCAAACTTGGAATATCCATGTATAATCTGAAATTATATAGCAATAGAATAGTAAACCTAAAATTTCGATGTGCTGTTCCGTTTCCTTGCAATAATTTATGTAGTGAGTCTCATCTGAAATAGCGATTTTAATGAAATGAATTTAAATGCAATTATGTCACATCATTTAATATCACAACATAAAATAATAAACTGACGTTAAAATATAAAATAATAATACCAGCAAGCCAGTAAACTATAGTAGAATACATATGTCCGTAACTAATCTGACCATCAACTCATCGAAAGACTGTTGCAGTTTCTATTGAAATAAGATCTACTAAAATTAGAATTTGTTTTCACAATAATAGTCAGAGAACATAATAAGCGTAGGTACAAGATATATATGACATCTACTGGTATGTTCACTGAAAATAAAAATTAGATGTGTATTAATGTCATAATAATATTAGAAAAACTGAAGACAGCTAATAATAAGGCGAAATAAATTTCAGATGAGTATGAATGTAAAAACTGAATCTTAATAACAATAAAATAAAAAATTAGGAAATTGAATTTTCTCTCTTGTGCACCCATAAATGGTTCCTCATGTCTGTGAAATAGGAAATGAATGATTGTAAACTGTTAGGTTTTGAATTAATATATATTTCTGATGAAGAAGGAAAGTGCTGTTTTAAGCAGAATTTTTCGAATATGATCCTTTCTAAAAAAAAAAACATTAAAAACCTTCCTATCTTTTCAAATACATAACGTAGGTTAGATGAGCTATAACTGACAAGGATGCATAAATGCGAAGCTGAAAATGACTTATAAAAAAGCATACAAAATGTAGTGAATGGATATTATAATATAAAACGATAATAATTTCATTTGTATTTACGTGTCTGCAGATTGTGGTCCTGCTGCAATTGTATACGGACCCGCACATCCACCATGAACCTGAAAGCTTAGATAATGTATCATGGCCACCAGAAAAAAAAATTGATTTTAAATTATTTTACAAAACTTGGGATATCCATGGATGATCTGAAATTGTATAGCACATAAAGAATAATGAACCTAAAATTTCGATGTGCTGCTCTGCTAATAAATGTGATATAACCACAATGGAACTGACTCTTAGCTTCGGGTCTTGATCCCTACTGAGCCCTTGCGGCACGTCAAGCCGGCCAGTTCAGCGCAAGGGAATGGTGAATTCGGTCTGGGTGGTACAACAAACAGTGTCGAATGTCATCAGCAAGTTTCTACACACCAAAACGGTTCAGAGGAAGCCAAACAAGCAGTCGAAAAGGGCAATACGTAACAAACAAGATAAGAAACAAGTGGTGAAAGTATACAAGAAGAAACCCAACATATCGGTTAGAGATGTTACCAAAAGAGTGGATGAAGCTAAGTCAACTGTGCAGGACATTATAATGAGATGTGGGCTAAGGTCATTCAAAGCCCAGAAGGAACCTCGCTGACATGATAAAAGGCTTGAAAAAGCGGAAAGTCGGGCCCAAAAACTAGTATATGATTCGTTGTTAACCAAACAGACAGGTAGCATCGTACCGAAATGAAACGATGAAACGTACATGTGTGCTGGCTATTCACAGATACTTGGTAATAAATTCTACGCTACGAAGGACAAACGACATCTAGTGACTTAGTTTAAAGAACAGAAGATAAAAAAATATCTCGTTTGGCAAGCCATTGGTTAGAATCAGCCGCCAATTAATCTCAACCGGGAAAATTAACAGTGAAATCTACAACGTTTATTGGTACTTCTAAGGCATTCTAAACATTCTCAAAACACCCAGTTCTGGTCCGATTCGGCATCTTGCCACTAGTCAACAGTGACGAAGAAATAGTACGAGGAAAATAATGTCATTGTGGTTCCCCGCGACATTAATCCTCCAATCTGTCCAGAGCGCTAACCGATCCAGAAATTTTGAGCAATAATGAAGGTTGATTGTCGGAAAATGGAAGGATCAAAATCGATTCAAAACTTCAAGCAGAGGTGGACAAAAGCTTATAAAACCAGATTAGAGAAGCTTGTCCAAACCTTAATGGCAGGAGTCAATTCAAAGCTCCGAAAGGTTAGGCGTGAGGGTGAATTTAAATAATTTATGGCAAAAGTGTAAAGGATATACTTAAGGAAAATAAATGATGAGAAAAACCAACTACTACCGTGGCCATTATTTTGTAACATTTTTTAATTTACGCTTGATAATTGCCCAAAAATTGTTTGATAATTTTCTCAACAATGTCGACATTATTCTGCTTATACCATTCTATGACTTCACGGCTGTTATGGTCGCTAGCCAAGCAAGAACTTCACGGACCATCGTGCGATTGTATGAATGACAAAATTATTTTTCTGAAGATATTCCTTTTTGTAAACTTGCCCATTAATAGTCAATCCAGCGATGGAAACCTTTGTTTTTCTTCCACAACTGCAAATACTTAGCCATCATCAACTTACGAACAAATTTATGTGTAAAGACATATTTGAACTTGCCCGGAGCATTTAGCAAGGCAAACATTTTGAGCGCGATTTTTCCATTTTCACACAAGTTTTATCGTCTATCAAAATTCATCCGTGTACTTGCACGGATGTTGACAAACAAGTTTTTGGTTTCAGCATCTTGTTGGGATATTTGCTGGCATGGTGCCACCGAAATCCTTTTTCGTGGCTTGTAGAATCGACGATCTGTTCTGTGCAACGCAGTGGACCTTTTTTGCCAAATCCCTCCCAAAGATCGCAGGATTCTTTTGCACTGCCTCGGATTATCTTCGCTCGTAGTTTCCGATCGTACGTTCCACTTTTAAAGATTGTACTCGAAAAAAATACAACAGACAAAAGGGATCATCAAAAATTAATTTTAAGTCAGATATTTTTTAAACTCTCAGGAAATAAATAAACACATATTAGCTAAGTTTCTGAAAAGTTGGTTTATTCATCCTCCTCTTCTAGGCTAAATGCCCACACCTTGGACTTGACGCTGCCAATCAAATCCTGTGCAACACTTGCGCCATCTATCTTACACACTTTCTTCCACTCTTTCTTCAACCCTTGCGCTGAAATGACCGGCTTGACGTGCTGCAATGGCTCAGTAGGGATTTTTTGTCAAGACCCGAAGCTAAGAGTCAGTCCCATTGTGGTTATATCACATCAATTCGTTTTTCCCCTGTAGCAGCAGCACATTGAAATTGTAGATATACTATTTTTTATACGATATATGATTTCAGATCATCGCTGGAATTCTCAAGTATGGTAAAATAATTTTAAATAATGTTTTTTACGTGTAGTTATGATATATTGCAGCAGGATTTCAATCTGTAGACATGTAAATACAATTAAAATTCTTATTAACATTTTATGTTATAAAAGCCCTTAACAATATTATCTATGCTATTTTATATGTCATTTCATATGTCATTCAGCTTCATATGTATTCGTCCATGTCAATTATAGCCCACCTAACTTAAGTTATGTATTGTACAAGATAGGAAGGTTTTTAAGGTTTTTTTTTTTTGAGAAAGGATCATATACGACAAATTCTACTCAAAAAAGCTTTTTCCTTCTTCACCAAAAATATATAATTTATAATCATTCATTTCCTATTTCACAGACATAAAGAATCATTCATGGGTCCAGACCAACAAAAGTTATCGGAAAAATTCAATTTGTGTTTGTAGTTTTATTAAGTTTCCGTTTTTGGTATTTTTCAATTTTTTTTCTAAAAACCTTTTTTTTTTTTTTTTTCGCTTTATTGTTAGATGTTAGCGGCTTTTCGAAGACTGTTAAGATATTAATACATATCTAAATTTTAATTTAAGTAACAAACCAATGAATGTTAAATATACATTGTACCTACGCTTATTGTGTTCTTTGACTTTAATTGTGAAAACAATTTCGGATCTAAGTAGTTCTTAATCCTATAGAAGCTGCAACAGTGGAAGTCCTTCAATGAGTGGATTTACGCTAATTTACGGACATATATTCTGCTGGCTTGCATTATTCTAACATTACAACGTCAGTTTATTATTATTTTATGTTATGATATTAAATGATGTGGATATTTTATTCAAATTTATTTCTGAAAAATCACTGTAGCACCTATGAGACAACGTTTACTATTATTTATATTTCAGACCATCCATGGACATCCCAAGTTTTGTAAAATAATTTTAAATCAATTTCAACTTCAGGTTCAAAAATAGAATTTTTGTAATCATTCTTATATTCATTCATTATATTATTATTCATTATAATATTCATTCACTATATTTTGTATACTATTATATGACATTGAATTTATATTGGGAAGGGAGGGAGCATCAGGGTGTCACTCAAGCTGAACTTGGACAATGGAGTCTAGGAGGGAACAAACAGTATCATTTTCTTTATCCTACCGATTCGATTGTGATGCTGTGAATTCTACTCCAACAGTTTTAGCGAGCAGTGACGCGCCCTTTTAGTCAAAGCCACCGTAGGAAAGCTTAATAAGTATTGCGAATTGGGTTATTCGATTTGTTGAATCGTATCGTTGGAAGGAAAATCTTATGTCTTTGCGGGTTTCGCGTAAGTGTCTCTGCTTACGGGTCCGCCCCACCGTTTTCGGCCCTTCATACAGCGTTACTGTGAATACACACCGGTAACTCAAGTTGATCTTGCTGTTAAGTGAGCTGCATACATGACAAGGTCTTAGAAGGATGGTGGCTACCCTACATACATACATACTTTCATCCACTTTTTTCAAATCCTTGTCAAAATTGAAGACCTTCCCTGTGCTCCACTTTCCCTTCACAACAGCTCAGAATTTTTCAACCGGGCGAAGTCTCGGCGAGTTTGGCGAGTTTGCCTCCGTCGGCACAAAAGCAACATCGTTGGGGGGGTAGGGGGGGGGGGGGGGTTTCCGTGGGGGGGGGATGCCAGATCCGGCCAAAACAGACTATCACCTTCGTGGAACCGGAGGAAGTGCAGCAGGTGCTTCTAGAGGCATTTTTTTTAATACAGCCCGGGGATCCGCTGGGCGTCCGCAGGGGAATTTAATTAGGCGCCATCCTTACCTTGAAGACATGAAGTCCGGCCCGCTTCATTGTCGGCTGGACGAACCAGGGGGGAGAATTGACCTTCTTGGCCACATCCCGAAACGAATGGTTCCGGATTGCGCTTGAAGTAATCCCTCACCTTCCTTGCGTTCACTGGGTCGGTCTTCTTCACTTTTCTTCCGCTGCCAGCTCACCGCTGGGTCGTCTGGATCTCCCTTGAATAATAGACCACACGAGACACGGTCGAATTGTCCATTCCCAACTGTTTCGCGATTCACGCGAAGTATTTCTTGCTTGCAAGGCATCTCGATAACCACTTGACAGATTGTGACGAAATTTTGCTCACGTAAAAACTCTAAACTAGTTTTATTCAAAATGTCATCAATTTTTACCCATGCAATGAAAAGTCGATTTTGGAAATTTGATCACGTTGGGTTTTCTCACTTTTAAAATTGCAGAATTCTTTCATGTCTTAAGGCTTGTTCGCGACAAAATAAGGACACCCCTAAATACGTAAATATCTGGAAATACTTCATCAACCCGTGGAATAATTCGCAGACTGATGAACGAATGTCTGTTCATTGTGTAACATCATTTTTTTGTGATACTACAAGCTTTTTGATCGAAGATGGCGTCGAAAGAAGAGCAAAAATTTGCGAAAAGCAATTGTATGCGGTCGCAATGAAAATCCGGATCTGTCAGTAAGAAAACATGAGAAAATAACTTGGTTTTCCTGCAAGCACTGTCCATAACGTTCTTAAATCTTTTGATACACGTTTGACAACAGCCATGTGATGTGATAGGAAGCCACCACCAGTGCAGGACTTGCCATGGCGTACAGTTCCTCCTAATGGCAAGATCAAACTGTACATTCCTGTAATCCTCACTATTCCGTTGTATGAAGGGCCAAAAACGGTGGTGTGGACCCGTAAGCAGAAGCACTTACACGAAACCCACGGAAAGGATAGAGAATCTCCTTCCAACGAAACGCTCTTATTACAGGACATGTACAGTAAGCAATACACATTAGGATTTCCGTCTGGTGGTTTGTTAAAAATAGGGTTAGCAAACTCACTGTAGACTGTCGGAAGATAATTAGTCCTTCGCTGATCTCGATCTGTTGATTTCCATCAAGGAAGGCATAATTGTCATCCATGACTTGGGCCAGATAACCACGAATCCCTCATCCAGCCTACACTTCGTCTGGCACCCTGTATTCCCCCTTACCCTTTGTTATTCAATATATGTATGTAATTTACGTAATAGAATACAATATATGTATTTACAAAATATATCTGACATCTACTGAATTGTTACTGCAAAATAAAAATTAGATATGTATTAATATCTTAATAGTCCTGGAAAAGCTGAAAATAAGAGTAGATCAGTCCAATCAACGAAGATTAAATTGAAATGAAAAGATATTTAATTTTTTTTTTTTTTAGAATCAACAGACTATTCTATAAGTCGAAGAAAGCAGTTTGAGTGATCGAAGAGCCCGGTTTGATGATTCCTGAAATAAATTAAGTATCTAATCATAATACCACTAAACACACATATATTTAAATACAATCCTATACTGCTTATAATCACATGCCAGTCTTTTATGGAATAGTAGTTGAAGTTCAGAAATAGAATTTTAACACTGTTTCACTGTTATGCTAAAATGCAGAAAAAACAAATTGAGCATTACAAGCACTAAATTGTCATGATGCTCCATGCTCCTAAAAGCAAAAGTAATTTGAAATGTAAGGATGATCCCAAGGCGTGCTGAAATTATTAATTAAATAAGAATGGAATATATACCCTGCATGTACACGATTTTCAGTCGCAGTCACTCATTTCGCTATTGTCAAATTGACAACATTGCTCAGGCTACGCCAACCAGCGTCTCCATGCTGAAATGCCGAAACCAATTTAGCCTCTATTGTTTGTCATGTTGCTTCATCCTGAAATGTGTAGATAAATACAGTGGAAAAACTTATTTATGTGATATAACCACAATGGAACTGACTCTTAGCTTCGGGTCTTGACAAAGAAACCCTACTGAGCCCACTAATGTACTCGCCCATGTAAATATCGCAGCATTCACAGTTTCGTAACTCAATCCAGCTTGCTTCCTTGCAAACCACAGTAGAAAACGGCGATAAAAATACATGAAGAGACTCATGGATATGTATAATGCGAGTGTTTTCCTGATCGGTTGCCACAACTGTCGTCACGTTCCGGCTCTTCGGCCGATTTTTGTACACTTCAATAAGTAAAGAGATGTGGAACGACTTCAAACTGTAGGAAAAGAAGAAGAGAAACGCTTTCTATCGAAAACGCGGCATAACACAACCTCTAAAAATGGCGAGGAGCTAAATAAGAAAAAAAAAAACCATCACACACGATGCCTGGCTGAAGTTGGATGTGAAAAGTTTGCAATTTCTTTCAGCTGGCATATATAATAAAACGAAGAAGAGCCTTATCCAAGTCGCTGTTCGGCGACGAGCCCAGCCAACCATCTAGCATCTAGAGAGAGCATTCAAACATTACATATGCACACACAAGCATACTCACGGGTTTTACTTTGTATGGAAATTTGACAGAAGCAACGGCCCAGGTTTGGTTGAATGGAGAATATGTTAATTCTTGCCACCCACTAATGCCTTCGCAGTTGAAGCTTCTATGCCACTTCGAATTTCCTTTCGTCGTTTCATCTTTGGAAAGTCAAGCTTTTGTACCAAGCAAGATGTCTACAGAGATGCTTTTGGAAATTGTGGTACTATCATAAAATCGTGATTTGGCGTGAAAATGTTGAAATCGAGTAGATTTTTTGACGGGGTAGTTAAGATATTTATTCGTTTTTAATTGTTTGAAGTAAAACTGCGTTGAATTAAGCACATTGAGAAAATAACAACCGAAGCTGAAAGTTTGTCGATTGCATGGCACACAAAATGTACATCCAAATGAGAAAATTATGAACACTGTGAACTAAACATCCCCAAAAGCGAACAAATCCATTCGTCATTCAAACAACTCAAGCCTGCAGAGACAATTTCCCAATCAAGTTAAAAACTTGTTAGTCTAATGAGTCGCTGGAGACATAATGTTGATTCTGCTATAATAAATGAATTTGTATCGAGAGTACGAAAAAAGAGAACATTGAGAACAAACTTTACCCTCAGAGAAAAAAAAAAGCGGTGCAATTCTTCATCACCGAGCAATCCATTTTGCTCCATCGCCCGCCCGGGCTTCAATTTTTATTTGATTGACAAAAAAGCAGCCAACCGACTGTGCTGCCAACACTCGAAACAACATTAACGATTTCAATTTGCAAATTAAAATATAACAAAATACATAAATTTTATCCCATCTCCTAGTTGAGCTGCTGCTGCTGCTTGCGTTGCCGAATGTTTTGCCAGACGTCGTCGACATCCCCGGCCCCGACCCCCGGGGATAATGTTGTGTTTCTTTGGTTGCCGCGCGGAAATGGTGTGAATCACTGCTAGTTCCTACTTGATGGCGACGGCGATGGCGGTGGTGGCGGTGTTGATACTCAGCGACTCGGTGGAACCTTACTTTTTTGGATGGAGGTGCCCCATACTTCATCCACGGCGCTACTCTCAATGAAATCCAATGGATATGATAAGGGGGGTGAAAAGGGATGTGTGTCTACGTCAACGAACGAACGGGAAATCAACGAAACATGGCGTCGTTGGATGGAAGAGAAACGCCAGGCCAGGTTGACGCCTGTAGGTGCGGATGGCAGGCAGAAGGCGAGTCTTTTAGGAGGAGTTGAAATTATTTTATCCCAAGTTTCCTTCATTTACAGCAAAATTCAATTACTTCATGGTGAAAAGTAGTACCCGGTTTTTCTGTTTCTGCTGAGAAGAACATCCGCACTGTTGGTGGAACTCGAAGCAGAGCGGTCTGTTTTTGTGCAAACGAAATGACTTTTATGAAATATGATGATGAGTTTGTATCGCACTTTCCTGTTCCATTTTGTTGGTGCTCAAGTCTTGGGATGATTTCTTTTTGCTGGTTCGAGGAACTCTGGAAGCCAGTGCGATATTATTTAACACTTGCCAAGTGTATGGTTATTTAAATCAGGTTGAATAGTTGTTAATATTGAGTTATGCTCTGCATAAGAACTCGTCAACAAATTTGTAATCAAGGACGTTTGGAATGATTTCAAGGCTTTTCATTTGAGAAAGATCCTATGAGGGACTCAATTGGTAAACGGCTCGACTACAATGGATTAAGATCACGCTAGAGGTGGCTAAGTTAAATTCCTGCTCCCAGTGTAGGATTTTTGTTTTGTTTTGTACGAAAATACATCTCCATTTCCTGGACAATCTGGATATTGTTAATGTGGTTGGCAATCTGAACTGTGTTCTTGTGCTTGCTACACAATTATACTAAACGTACTAAACTCGCGATTTTTTCATGACTAAAGGGTGTATTCGATAAAAATGGCACACACATATATACTCATCAAAATTAAACTGATTATCGGATTTTCTTGAAATTTTCAGGGAATGAAGAACTACTAATGAGTTTTGATTTACAACATTTGTTTTATTCAATTTCGTCTCCCATCCCGAATGCCCGCACCTTCCTTTTCACTCCACCCATCAAATTTTGTACAACCGATTTTCCCAGTGTTTTTGTTGTTTTTACCCAAATTTTCTTCAATTCTAGCTCTGTTTTTATAGTTTTGGGATGTTTGCGAAGTTTCGTTTTCATAATTGCCCAGAATTTTTCAATTAGACGTAGTTCCGGTGAATTTGGTGGGTTCATATCCTTTGGCACAAAATTGACTCCGTTGGCTCGGTACCACTCCAATACGTTTCGAGCGTAGTGGCAGGATGCTAGATCAGGCCAAAACAGAGTTGATCCTTTGTGCTTCTTAATGAATGGCAAGAGACGCTTCTTAAGGCACTCTTCCGTGTAAATCGCACCGTTTATTGTTCCGGAAGGTATGAAGGGAGCACTTATTTCACCACATCCGCAAATCGCCTGCCAGATTAGAAACTTCTTTGCAAATTTCGATAGTTTCTTCTTTCGAACATCCTTCGGAACATCGAACTTCGACTTGGCAACGAAATATTCTTGCCCAGGAAATTGACGGAAGTCGGCCTTGACGTATGTTTCGTTATCCATCACGATGCAACCGGATTTGGTGAGCAGCTTCGTGTAAAGTTTCCGGGCTCGGGTTTTCGCAGTGATGTTTTGTTTTTCATTCCGGTTTGGGGCTTTTTGCACTTTGTAAACATGTAACCCAGCACGCTTCATGGTTTTCTGCACAAAACCGACTGACACCTTAGACTTTTTAGCGACATCTCGAATTGACATGTTTGGACGGTTCTTGAATTGTTGTACGACTTTCCTGGCCATTTTACTGTCCATTGGACCACTTTTACGACCACTCCCTTCCTTCCTTTGGACACTCAGACGCTCCTTGAAGGTTCTTATTACACGAGACACAGTTGTATTTGCAATTCCAAGCCTTTTAGCAATCCACCGGTGGGACGCCCCTGGATTTTGATTGTGAGTGCACAACATTTTCTCACGGACAATTTCTTGTTTCGACGACATGACTGGAACTACTGAATGTATAACTATGAAACTTGGCAGATGTGAATAATACACTATGGATAAGATCTACTCAAATTTCTAGGTTTTTTACTCATACGATTCAAAAGTTACAGAAGATTTTCTGTGTGCCATTTTTATCGAATACACCCTTTAGTTGCATGAATTTATGATTATGCATAACTGACCTGTGGTTACGCATACGTTGTTTACGAAAAATTCCAAAGGTGTGGGGGTAATTTTGGGAGGGGGTTGGGTGGGGTTTTTTTTTGCTTCAACCCCCATTTTTGTAAATCTCCTTTTTTTTTTGTTGTTTTGTTTTTTTTTTTTTTTATTTTTTGTGTTTTTTAAAGGTATGTTTTTTTTCTTTTTTTTTTAATAATTTTTAACATGTTGTTTTTGTTATGTTAAAATGAAAAGTCCCCCGTTTAAAAATATTATTATTTTTGGGGGTGGGGTGTGGATTGTACGAGGTTTCCAGCCTCGATCAAGTAGGTTCGATTCACTATTGTACCTGCTACTAGTCCGTTTGTGTTGCAAGAATGATCTGATTGACCCTTGTTTACTCCCACAAAGTGAGGAGGTTATGGTAATTTTTATTTCGTTTCGCGCTAAGTTTATTATACTAAAATGGAATGGATTATACTCGAATCGAAAAGTACACTAATACTCTTAAAATTATAAAAAACATCTTGAATTTTATTTTAAAATAACTTGAACACTTATTTTCTCAGTGCCTACGTTTTCCATATGAGACTGATATGCAATTACAGGCAGTGCGCATCAAATAAACTTCAGCTCCTCAAAATATCTCAGAGGTATATTGAGGACCGTTTGACATTTGGAAATTTGTTTCAAATAAAATATGATAAATATATCTTTTGAATGAAACATGGATCGGGGTGGTATTGCTCAGTTCTCAGATCAATGCTACGCCGAGAACAAGCCATGTCTATTTCAAATAAAAATGCGCTTTACAGGTTTGGCACACTGAAGAAGATTCTGTGGCAATTATGACATGATTTAATAACAATTAATTTTCAGGTATTGGAAAGTCGTCAGGACATGCAAAGTAAAGTAATCAACTAGTCAATAATAAAAGAATTAACCAGGTCAGGGCTGAAAATCTCTAAAATAAGGTAAGAAAAACATAACTTCTCAGAAATTAAATTTATTTATACTCCACCGAAAAAGCACATAAAAATGACGAGCAACCCTTTAGTGCAGATTGTTAAATGTATTTTAGCTAACGGACGTACAGGAACTTGGATTTAATTCCTAAAGAACGTTTACACAGCGATTATGTAACTCTTTTATTATTTTGATGGAGAGTGATCTATGTTTCTCAATGAATACTATGCAATAAAAGCTACGTAGTAGTTATTGAAAATGATAATACCACATTTTTAAATTGACGATGACATAAGATCCCTTAATCCTTATGAACCATTATATCTGACCTCAAAAGCATTGAACTAGGAACGAATATGATAGGCTTCTAAACGACTTTTAAAAAGAGGCACAATTGAGAAATTAAAATATTCCTAAGAAACATTGAAGTAACTGAATTGACTAGTAATTCTCAAGCAATAAAATAAATAAAAAACAAAACTGCAACGAAACAAATTCCAAAACATGCGATGAAAAAATCCAAAAATAAATTTATGCAATTCTAAAGAAAAGTAGATGGCAACATTGATTTTCAAATAAAAGAGTGAAAAGAAAACATATTTTGACTTCCGTTTTCAATTTGTTGGAGAAAAATAACCGTTTGCTGCATTTCACTGTTTGTATTAATAAAAATCTTAGTTTCTATAAAACTTTGGTATATTATTGTTTGTTTACCGCTATAGAACCGACTTGGCGTAGTAGGCAGAAGCCAAATCACCAGAAAAGAGGAGGACCCTTATGTTTTCTGTACAGTGGCAGCAATCTCAGCAATCTTCAAACATTGTTCATCGTACACCCTGGCATTTTTCCCTTTGGGAAAAAAAACAAAACCCCAAACCAAAGGGTCAAAAAAAAAATGGGTTAAAATAAAAAAAAACTTCTTCTTTTTTTTATTAATTATAATTATTTTTATTTTTTTTTTTAATTATTAATTATTTTTTTTTTTTATTTCTTTTTTTTTTTTTTATATATATTGGAGGGTGGGTGTGTTCTCCCCTTTTTTTATTTTATTGATTATATATTGTGGTGTGTTGTGTGTTTTCGCCCGCCCCCTCCCCCACATAGGCATAATTTGGTTTTTTTTTTTTTTTTTGCAAATTTTTTTTTTTTTTTTTTTTGTGCGGACAAACGCAAACAGGGGGGCGGGGGGGCGGGGAACGGGAAAATCGTTAATTTGTAAATTTTTTTATATATTTCCCTGGATTTACCGTTTTTACCTTTTTAAAATGTTGTATATACAGCGATTCCACGGGAAAAGAATAGAGTTGAAAAAAAAAGTTGTCCGATTTTGCTCAAAATCGCTTGGTATGTTCTTCATCGAAAATAATTAGACCCGTATTTTTTTATTTTTTTATTAGGGTGACCATGTTCGATATAGGGTTACCAGAAAAATCGACATTTTTCGAAATTTTTTTTTTAAAAAAAATCATAACTTCTGAACCACTGGATCGATTTGCAATGTTTTTTTTTATGAATAGAAAGCTTATTACTTCTAGTTTTTACTAAAAATATTGGTTAAAATAATTAATGTACTCAAATTTGCTAAAATGGTCAAAATATTCGTTTTTTATGATTTTTGAAATGTTGGACCACAACGACTATTTATTTTTATATTTTTTTATAAAAATTCAAACATTTTTACATAACATATCAAAAAATTAGAAATGTTCATTGAGCCGTTTTTGAGTTACATTTTTTTGAAAATTTCAAGTTTTTTGCCCATACACACATGGAATGAACGTTATTCTCCATTATTTCAATTAGCTCAAATTAAATCAAAAGTATGAAAATGTTATTCAAGAGTGTTTGTTTGGTCCCGTTTATTATAAGAATTTACAAATCGCAAAAGCTGAAAATAATTCAGTCGGAATAGTCTGGTGTTGTTATTGATGATTTTATTTTTCAAAATCGGCAAAGCAGTATGTCGTTTTTCAAAAAAGTTGGTTTCCAGCGATCCATACAATAGGTTACCTGCTTTGTTTATATGTTTTCAATATTTTTGATGCAGGTAATTCATTGTATTTTTTTGTTTGATTATGATTCATCTGTCTCCTTTTCCTTGTTCACTCTACCTAAATGATACCCAAAGGGACTATTTAAAGTGGTCTATAAGATAAAGCATATGTTAGTCAAGAAAATCAGTGAAATTGTCCAGTTACCTTACTGAAGAAACGTTTAATACAATGAAGCACGAATGCTCAAATTGCCATGTTTGGAGTAATAGTTACAGGAAACTTACTCCTAAACTATATGGTTATGCAGCGGAAAGGAGAATAAAGTTGGATAAAAGCTGTTCCTACATTTGTAATACCTGCTATTGCAGACTTTATCGCTTTATCAAGAAAGAAAACGAGCCAGCAACTCCAAGTGCAGTTAATCTAGAATGTGAAAATCAAGAACTCACCGTTTCTGAACCATCGAAACTTGATGATCTCGCCGTTGCCGGACCATCAGGCACCAATAATTTCGCCGTGGCCGGACCATCTAGAGTGAACAATTTCGCCGCACCAGCAAACATCAATAATGGTGGTTTCGAAATAATCGATCCCAATGCCGCTGGATCATCGGAAATTGACGCTGTTCCTAGTGTTGGTAAGTAGAATAATCTCTTCTTTTTGTTCATTCAGACGTCATGATTTGCTACGTTATACAAGTTGTACTCGATTATTCAGAAAATTGAAAAAAATATCAGTTCCGTATAATCTTACCTAATCCGACCTGGTAGCTCAATTTGTAGAGCAGTTGCCTATCATACAAGAAAATAGATACTTCAAATAATCGAATACAATCTGTATTACATTATATAAATAAAAATGTTCCTAACTAATTGTGATATTTTTCCATCTTGTTTTCAGAATCTTTGTTTTCTTTGGAATCAACGAGTGCTGAATCAATTGGTAGCGCTGCTGCCCAGAAACCCGGAGACGGTCAGGAAATTCTTCAACAGATGAAGGCAAAATTTGATGAAACATCTGACAGAAACGATCGATATAGGATTCTAACTTCCCTCCCCAAATCCTGGACTGCATACAAAATTATGCAAGAATTCGGTGTTTCGCAACGAACTGCTCAACGTGCAAAGGAATTACAGATTGAAAAAGGTTTTATGAGCACACCGGAGACCAGAGTAAATATGTTATCTTTGAGCGATGATACTCTAACTGTAGTTAGGGACTTTTATAATAGTGACGAGATAAGCAGAGCATGTCCTGGGAAAAGGGATTTCGTTATTGAAAATATGGCAGAAGAAAAAGTGCATGTACAGCGCAGGTTACTTTTATGTAACCTTCGTGAAATTTATTTAATTTTCAAAGAGCAATATCCTACTTTTAAAATTGGATTTTCAATGTTTTCCAGCAGCCGCCCAAAAAATTGTATTCTGGCTGGTTCAAGTGGAACGCATACTGTCTGCGTATGCATTTATCATCAGAATGTTAAATTAATATTTAAAACCCTTAAGGATAAGAAACTTATTCCTAACCATTTAAAAACGTATCATGACTTGTTTTTTAAAATACTCTGTGAAAATCCTACAGAGAAATGTTGGTTGAAAACCTGTGATCATTGCCCGGGTACGCAGACACTGGAGAATGACCTGATGAATTTTCTTGAAAATATCGATTCCTTAGAATTTAAACAATGGAAGCAAACAGATCGTTGTCATCTAAATTCAATGCGAATGGATGCAGAAGAGTTTGTGGAAACATTTTTAGAAAAATTAAGCGAATTATCTCCGCATAATTTTATTGCAGAGCAACAAGGTAACTACTTAAAACAACTTAAAATTAATTTGGAAGCAACTGACTGCATTATAATTGCTGACTTCTCTGAAAATTACTCTTTTGTTATTCAGGACGCTATACAAGGTTTTCATTGGGCAAACGCTCAATGCACAATCCATCCTTTTGCCATATATTATAAGGATGAAGCACAAAATTTAAAGTTTACAAGCTTCATAGCAATCGCAGAATTTACTAAACATAACCATGTTGCCGTTCGGCTGTTTATAACAAATTGTGTGAATTTCATTAAAAAAAAAGCTACCTCACCTGAAAAATATCCATTTTTTTCTGATGGATCAGGCAGTCAATACAAAAATAAGATGACTGCTTTCAATTTGTGCCACATGTACAAGGACTTCGGTCTTAATGCAGAGTGGAACTTTTTTGCCACTTGCCATGGAAAAGGGCCTTGTGACGCTTTAGGAGGTGTTCTAAAGCGAAACGCTTCAAAAGCAAGTTTACAAGGCCATCATATTACAACTGCATACGAACTTTACTCTTGGGCTGTTTCTAAAGTAGATTCCAAAATATATTACGAGTTTTTCTCGGAAAAAGATTACAATGCAATGGAAAAGAAAATAAAGAATCGTTATACTCGTGTAAAACAAATCTCTGGGACACAATCGTTTCATTACTTTAAGCCACAAAATGAAAATTACATTATCGTGAAACGGTTTTCGTTTTCAGATGAAGAAAAATGCGTTAAATTGTAAGAATTTTGCTATGTAATATTTTTTTTTGATGAATTATGAAAAATAAAAATAATTAAATAATCAAATTAAATGCTGAGTTTTAATTGAAGGTAATCTGAGGAAACCCTTGCTTGTAGTCTAAAGCTTTGAGATTTGAGCTCCAATTCCACAATATAGCGGAGCCTGGTCCAATCCCGACCCTGTGACCAATTCCGACCTCCCAAGATTCTCTCAGACAGCGCTGGTTGCCAAATTTTTAATAATACCAATGGAAAGCTTTCATTACACAAAGAATTTCAACGTAGATTGCATTGGTCGGAGAAATTGTGTTTTTTGGACTTCAAAAATGATTTTTTAACTTGACTAAATTTGAGAAAAAATGTTCTACACGCTAAAAAAAATTTGTATTCTATTTTCAGTTCGGTTCACTCAAAATGACCCTAATGTGTGATAATTCAAAATATGAGTTAAGTTTACTCAGTCGTGGTTTACGCTACAACTCAAATTCGGCATGAGTGCCTCTGCAATCCTTATGAGCACTCATGCTGAATTTGGACGCTTACGGACCATTGTGGTTCCAGTTATAGCGTAGACCATGGCTGAGTAAACCCTAGCAATGTTGGTCTCTGCATTTAAACAACTTGAGGCTGATTTATAGCTCTTACATTTAATGGGGTCAGAATTGGACCAGCCTCCCCTACTTTTGATGGGTACATTACTTCACAAATAAAACTAGATTTGTAAACATGGTTATCATGAATTTGTTAGGAATAAGTTTGATAACTTCAATGAACTGATTCCCGCAGTTAGTCTGAAGTGATACATATGGGCTTCAAATTGTGAGCTGACAACTTCGAAGGAGGGTGCAACCGACCTCCAGTCCTCACAAGTTCCTGCCTCACGCCTTCACGAGTCATATGATCACAAAAGACTGCCAGCTGAAACATGGAGACGCTGGTTGGCGTAGCCTGGGCAATGTTGTCAATTTGACAAAAGCAAAGTGAGGGGGTGCGACTGAATATCGTGTACCTGTAAATCAAATTGTATACCCATACCTGTAAATCATAGCCTACTATTTTCCATTCTCATTTAATTAATAATTTCAGCACGCTTTGAAATTATTTTTGTATTCTCAAAAAATGTGGGATATCTCATGGGTGGGGGGACAAAAAGAAAAGCAGGAGAGGCTATTTTTGTTTTCCAGCATTCAATTAAAATTTTTTTTTAAAATGCTCATGTGCAACTACTACTATATTTATAAAAAAAACAACCTGGGGGGAAGAGGGAGATGAATTTTGTTTGTTTCAGAAATCATCAAATCGGGCTCTTCGATCACTCCAATTGAAAACATGTCTTATAGAATTATATGTTGCTTTTGAGAAAAAATCGTTTATCTTTTATTGAAATTTTATCTTTGATTTTTGGAATGATCAATTCTGGTTTCAGCTTTTCCATGACTAGTAGAATATTGATACATATCTTATTTTTATTTTCAGTAGAAAAATAAGTGGGTGCAAATATATTTTGTACATACGCATATTATGTTCTCTTACTATTTTTGTGAAAACAAATACTAATTTTACTAGATCCTAATCCTACAGAAGCAGCAGTAGTTGAAGTCCTTCGATAAGCAGATGACCAGCTAAGTTACGGATATATATTCTATTATCGTTTATTGTCTTGCTCATATTATTTTAAATGGTATTATTTTATTACGTCATTTTATTATGTTATGTTATGTTATGAAAAAATATGAGATTATTACTACAATAGATGAAACAGCTGAAGCTTGTCGATGAGAGGGTGGCCAGCTATGTTACGGATATCATCATCATTTTGTTGTTATCATTATTTTGTAAATAAGTTTCAGTAGTTTTACTCCATAGATGATTTATATGTTTACTTATTATTATGTCCTATCATCCTTTTATCCTTTGCCCACAAGAGACTTCCACTGAATCGTCAGCAGACATTCGTACTCAGGCCTTTGTTGTTTTGTTGTTGTTTTACACGGTGTTCAATAAGTTCGAATACAAGTTTTCATCATTGCGTAGGTATGCGCCATGTACATATTCTGCATTGGTATTGGTGTCAGCTTTAGCTTCATTCATACGCTACCGAATGTGCGCGGTGTTGACATTCTGTTAGTTGTTGTTTGTTTGTTACGCGCGATGAAAGAGTATCGGGACTTCGTAATTAAGCGTTTTTTGAACGGTGAGCGACCCGGCGATATATTCCGGCTGCTGAAATCGCATGGGGTCAAGCGGAACTTTGTCTACACGACCATCAGGCGATACCGGGAGACGTCCTCGACCAATGACCGTGCGAGATCCGGTCGGCCGCGTTCAGCGAGGACGCCACGGGTCATCAAGATCGTGAGGGAGCGAATTCGGCGCAAAAAGAACCGCTCAATCCGGAAAACGGCTGCAGATCTCAACGTTTCCATTGGAACCGCTCACACCATACTCACCAAGGACCTTGGTTTCAGGCCTTACAAAAAACGTAAGGTCCATGGCGTTTCGGAGGCTACCCGCAAAAAGCGGTTGGATCGAGCTAAGAGGATCCTCTCTCGGCACGCTGGTCAGGAGTTTGTTTTTTCGGACGAGAAACTGTTCGTGCTGCAGCAGCCGCACAATGTGAAAAATGACCGGGTGTGGGCGCCATCGAGGAACAGCATTCCTGAATCCAATATAAACATCCCTCGGTTCCAAAGTGCCGCGTCGGTGATGGTTTGGGGGGCAGTATGCAAACGTGGTAAGCTACCCTTGGTGTTTATTGAAAAAAACGTCAAAATCAACGCGGCGTACTACAAAACTGAGGTTTTGGAAAAGGTTGTTGCCCCCAGTCTCCGAAGCCTCTACGGCGATGAGCACTACGTGTTCCAGCAGGACGGTGCACCAGCCCATACGGCAAATGTGGTTCAAGCCTGGTGTCGGGACAATTTAACCGACTTTCTGGACAAAACTTTGTGGCCTCCCAGCTCCCCGGACTTGAATCCTCTCGACTTTTTTGTTTGGTCCTATATGATGGCGAAGCTGAACGAATACAAGGTCAGCACTTTGGATCATTTCAAGACGGTAATTCTCAAAATCTGGGACGAAATGCCCATGCAGTCCGTGCGTGCCGCCTGCGACGCGTTCGAGAAACGTTTGAAGCTCGTTAAGGAGTACAAAGGGGGGGGTCATTCCAAGAGAAATGTTGTAAACGTTCCTTGTAAACATAGCTTTCAATAACATAAATCCAAAAAATAAAAAAACATGTTTTCATTTTTTTAACAAATTTTGAAAGTGTATCCGAACTTATTGAACACCGTGTATTACATCTGTTTACAGGCTTAACATATGAAGTCACTAATCTTTAGCCTTGACAGCAAGTGGCCAGCATTTTAATATGAACTACTAAAAAAGACTCATAATATTTTTTTTAATAGGTTTTGAGATCAACTTGCGTATAATAACAAAGAATCAGCAGAAAGGATTCACAGCGTTCAATCTTAAATCATCCTTTAAAAAATGATGGTATCCAGAAGTAAAAAATCAAAGAAAATAAATAATTAAATTTATCCCTTTTACCTAATTAAAATAAACACTCTCTATATTTATTTTTTTTTTTTATTAGGTGCGCAACTAAGTTCTTGGTGGTTTTTTTTGTGAAAAAAGAACTTTATTTTGAGAGCAAAGGTTACAAACGAATTATTCAAAGTATTGCCCATCACTAGCTACGACTTTTTCCCATCTTTCTGTTAGAATGTGAATACCATTTCGATAGAACTGTTCGTCTTTTGATGCTATCCAAGAATCAAGCCATTCTGAGATGTCATCATATGAGTGGAATTGCTGACCAGTGAGACCATGTGCCATCGAACGGAACAAGTAATAATCGGACGGTGCAATATCAGGAGAATATGGCGGGTGGGGTAGGACTTCCCATTTGAGCATTTCCAAGTAGGTTTTCACGGGTTTCGCAACGTGAGGTCGAGCGTTGTCATGCTGAAGAATCACTTTTTCATGTCTGTGCTCGTATTGTGGCCGTTTTTCGTGCAGTGCTCGGCTCAATCGCATCAATTGAGTTCGACACCGTTCCCCGGTAATGGTTTCGTTTGGTTTCAACAGCTCATAATAAATAACATCAACTTGGTCCCACCAAATACACAGCATAACCTTCGCAGCTCGAATATTCGGCCTAGGCGACGATGTTGAAGCATGCCCGGGCAGTCCCGATGAATGTTTCCGTTTTGGGTTACTGTAATGAATCTATTTTTCGTCACCCATCACAATGCGATGTAGAAAACTCTTCCTTTTTTGCCGCTGGAGCAGTTGTTCACAGACGAAAAAACGACGCTCAACATCTCTTGGCTTCAAATCGTAAGGAACCCAAGTTCCTTGCTTTTGAATCATTCCCAACGCATGCAATCACTTAGAAACGGCTTGGCGGGAAACTCCTAATCTTGAACCAAGCTCTTCTTGCGTTTGACACTGATCCTCATCGAGCAATGCCTCCAATTCAAAGTCTTCGAAGTTTTTTGGCCTTCCTTCACGCGGACGATCATCAACACTGAAATCATCGTTTTTGAAGCGACGAAACCAATCACGACACGTTGTTTCACTCAGAGCAGCATCACCGTAAACTTTTTGGAGCTCTTGATGTGCTTCAGCCGCCGTTTTCTTCGAATGAAAGAAGAAAATCAACACTTCCCGCAAATGACGATTATTTGGCACGAAATCAGACATCTTCAAACAACCAAATATATAACACTAAACCAAAATCACTGATTTGGCAAAGCGGTTTGTTTACCATATGTCTGAGCTTGGTTTATGACGCTCGAGATGTACAACATTCGACCAGCACTTACTACTGGCGCCATCTATTGCTAAACAGCGGGAACTTAGTTGCGCACCTAATATATTCTTTTTAAATTATACATATTGCACGAACCTTATTATAATTCATTGATTTAAAACATTTAAATACTGAGATGGGAGGGTGCATCAGGGCATTATTGGAGAAAAATTGGACAAGGGGGGCGCCAGCCGGAGTCTGGGGGGGGATGTGTCTATCATTTGTGATT
Organism: Aedes koreicus; assembly: GCA_024533555.2. Classification (NCBI taxonomy): domain Eukaryota; kingdom Metazoa; phylum Arthropoda; class Insecta; order Diptera; family Culicidae; genus Aedes; species Aedes koreicus. The sequence goes on from JAHHFK020004696.1 coordinate 28,717, forward strand.
GTTACATTTCACTCTAGAGTGGTATGAATTTTGCGCCTTTTTCTTAAAAACCTTTTGTGTAAACTTAATGAATTTCGTGTTTTGTTATTTGTTTTATCGGATCATATTGCTGGGAGGGTTTTTTTTTTGTGGGGGGGGTGGGTAGGTGGGGGGGGGCGGGTGTGTGTGTGTGGTGCGCGCGGGTGTGTGTGTGTGTGTGTGTGTGTGTGTGTGTGTGTGTGTGTGTGTGTGTGTGTGTGTGCGCGCGCGCGTGTGTGTGTGTGTGTGTGTGTGTGTGTGTGTGTGTGTGTGTGTGTGTGTGTGTGTGTGTGTGTGTGTGTGTGTGTGTGTGTGTGTGTGTGTGTATGTGTGGGTGGGTGTGTGTGATTATATATTTACTTGTCCACCTTTTAGATGATAAAGGGGTCTATAAATATTTATATATACATATTCCTATCATGTGGTAGTTCGTCTTTCTTATTCTCTTAGTTTTTCATTGGGAAAACAAGGTAATTCATCTCAACGCTTGAGTACCAACTTGGACCGATCTACACCAACAGTCCGGATGCCGCTGGAATCCCTTACAAAATGGGACAGCGGTTTATTTGTGATAGGGTGGCCCGACGAGTATGGCGAACGAATAATTTGAATCACAATTAATTATGTACCTTATCATCGACCGATCTTGCCCGGCGAACCACGACTTCTGCTGCTCACTCGATCACTCGCGCAACGAACAATAGGCAACCGAAACAATAGACAAAACGCTACGCCCGATAACAAAATATTGCGGAACAAAGTATCGACACAACCGATTCAACCGAATCAACCGATGGTCGACGCAAACCTATTAAAAATAAATTTTATTGATATAGATACAATGGGTAACAATTACCTGTCTTACTCCACCTTCTTGACTCCGCATGTGTCCGTCTAGTTTCCGGTACATTCATTCATCTTTATGCCTAACTTAAAAAGTTTTGAGAAATAGAGAAATATTAGATATTGTCTTCATAATTTTAAGAAATAAATTATTTGTTGCCTAGAAAGCAACAAAATTAACAACAAAGATAGAAGTAGAATCCTTGTAGTCCCCCGGATGTTTGAAGAGCTTATCATTTTCTATGAAAAGATACAAAGAGTCCTTGTTGCGGGCTGTCGATAGTTGGTGATAACTATGTGTTGAACACTATTGGCTGAAATGAGCATTGAATGAGAATAGTAAGAACATTTTATTGAATAAATGACTATAATTCTAAGTTGTTTATTAAGCTGAAGCCCAGTCGAGCTATATCTGATGAACTCAGTCGGCTGTTCTACTTACGAAAGACATTCCCATCGCCTAACATGCAAGTGAGCGGAATGTTACAACTTGGAAAAATTGTAAAAGAAATCGATGAATCAGTCCTCTCAGATTTATCGCTAATATACTATTATGATAAATTTACAAGCTTATAACTGCATGCTAGTTTGTGAATTGAAAAATGTCCAGATGCAGCACGGTATCCGAACATTGGATTTGGAAACGTGTGTCGCTTAACAAATCCTCAAACAAATGTGCAAAAGCACGTTGGCCAATATTTAGTGTCAACCAGTGGGTACGTGTGCTCTACTTCAAGTTCCCCTTCTTTCAAACTCACCTTCAGTTCAACCATTGAGTAGGACACATTACAATAGAAAATATTGTGATGGAGCACGGACGTTAGGTTACTAGATGTATGAAAAATACTCTATAACCTATTTAGGATTATATCTGAAAAATCACAATTTGGCCAGCACCCACCAAAAAGTAACGTGCTCTTTAATTAGTGCATAAACATAAAATCCCAGAACGTCAGTTATAAATAATCTTAACAGCTATAAAATATCCTAAATTTAAAAAAAACACAGGTGTTCAGATATAAGAGCACGAAGAATTGGTCATTTAGATATGAGAGGTGTAAAACCGAAAATTCTAGTAAATATTAATTGTTTTAAGGGATCTTATAAATGAAATACATTTCAGCTTATATCAATTCTTTTAATTTCCAATGACATTTTCAAAAAAACATCAACATTTTCTGTGCATCTAAAAGTGAATGCAGAATAAATGCAAAATAAATTTTTCGTACATTTCTCGAAATACTCTTCTAAGTGACCTGAGTTCATAGTTTGAGTGAAAGTGTATAATCCGTTTATTGAAGATGAAAATAGACCAATCGGTTGAAAAAGATCTAGTGGTCATAAATTTGGGTCATCAAATACAGTTTCACCCATCATCGATCGCATCAAATTCTTTCCCGTTGCTTCAAGTGAGGAGTTTTGCATTCAAATCCTGGTTTTCATCTCCTCCCATGTAGCTTTAATTAGATTTTATAATTCCACAATATTATGATGTTTTGTTGATGCTTTCACCTAGGGATTTTCATATTTTATGCTCGAAATGGTTTGAGAAGCATGGCCTTCCTTCCAAACGGACTGAACTAAAAACAGCGTTGTCTGTTTCTGTTTATTCGGCCCTCGCTTTCATTTGCGTTGCCTGATTTCCATTTAATAATTCATAAAGACTATAACTACCTTTTCTCAGGATTTCAGCTTCGGTGCTTTTTAATTCTAACTGAATTTTTTTCTTCTGAACGTACTGCTGCTTTCACTTTTGCCCGATTTCGGTTTCGGAGACTCTTCAGTTTGGCCCGATATGGTCGATTGGGGGGAAAAATAGCCAAAAAGGCAAAATCACTAAATGAGCTGTACAGATGAAATCCGCAAAAAGGTAATGAAAGTGAAAATCAGCAAGGGGACCACTGTGAACTTCTCTGACCTGTTGGTAGGTGGAACAGGTGTGGGAATCGGTAACCGAGGCGTTCGTTGGAAGGAATTGGAGGAACGAAATGGAACAATGGCTTAGATTTGCTGCTTATTTGAAATTTTGTACTGAAGTTTATCCCAGATTTATCAATAATTGAAAAATGTTACGCAAGTAGGTTTCGATGTCGGGGAGCACCAAGGGTACTTGCTGCTAATAAAGTACACACCGGGTATAACGAGCGACCAAAGGTTATGCCGAAAAAGGGACCTAATAAGCTGTGCGAAACTAAATAAACCCCGGTGGTTCTTACCGGCAGCATACAACTAACCAGGCAGTACCACCCGGAAAAGACAACCTCACAAGGCAAACGCTGTCGAAAAGAAAATTTCAATTTTAGATTTAATTATGAATTCTGTTTGATACTTTCTCAAGAAGGTTCATTTGAGCGAAGGCTGGCAAATGATATTTTTTGCTAAGCAACCCCTCATCCTCCCTCTGACCACAGACGGCTCCGCTTCGTGGGGGTTTAGTTCTATTCGGTTCGCATTGGGTTGGCACTTTCACTTTGCACACGTTCAGTGGAGTGTCTTTTCACTCTGACGGGACACCTCTACAGAGGGCCGTAAATTTTCCTCTAATGGATCTTTTAGCAGACATTTCGGGTTCAATCCGGTAGCGACATAAACTGGCTATCAAGAGGCGCTCCCTTTTCCAAACCATAAATTAGTGATTATGATTGTTGCCTATTGTTGGTGTCGTTGTTGACTTCTGGACCTTTGAAAATAATGTGTGGGGTGGAGGAAGGGAGGGAGATTTTCTGGGCAGTTGTGAAGTTCATTTCAAAGAGGCAAATTTGTTCAATGAAGGCAGTGTTCTCAGACCGGAAAGATTTTAGAAAAAAGGGGCTCAAAAACATTAAACTTAACGATGGTTAAAGAGACTTGATGAACAATAAAATAATGATAGCTTGATGTCATTTGAAGTATGGAGCAATACTTCCGCAGAACAATTCCCGTCAATCATTGCTATTACTCAGCTGTATTTAAACCAACTTACTTACTTGATATTTTTGTTTGAAAAGAACTAGACTTTTTAAAAAAAAATCAAGTCGTTTGGTTTGAATACGACTAAAAGGTGACCCAGTAAGTCTAAGCATGATTTGAAAAAAATATTACTAGTTCAGTTTTTAGGCAAATTCAATTTTTATTTGAGCATATTTGTCTTTAGTTCAGTAACAGTTTCAAAATACATTTAAAGCTCAATTCACTCAATATTTGGACGCTAGAAATCAGCTCTATATCGGGATTGATTTGATGAAAGAAAACAGTTGAACAATGAACAAAAAAAATTTTTATTGTACTTTAAGGGAAAAAATATCAACAGTCGTTTTGGTTCGTTTTGGTCTTAATTAAATGACGACTTTTCATGAACTACCGTGCATCATCTTTAGGACATTCTGTTCGTCATCTTAAGCGGCCATTTTTTTCCGCCATCTCGTTATCTCTGCAACATCCTGAGTCACTTTTTCGATCTCTCTTAACTTCCGCCTAACAATTGCCCAATATTTCCCAATTGAGCATAATTGAGGGGATTTTCGATCAAATCCACCCTGTTGTCACGGTACAACTAAACTGTATCTCTACTCTAGTGGCAGCTAGCCGAATCTGGCCAAAGCTTTACAGGGTCTATGTGCGCTTAATGGTTGAATGCGTTTTTTTTCAGACACTCTTTCTCGAGAGCCTTGGGTCTGTATCCACAATAATCCGGACACCACAAAACTTAAGTAAAACAAACATTTCGCAATATATTTCAATTGAAGTTGTTTTTAGATTCATGTGATATGATTTAACAATTCACGAACTCAAAACATAGTTTTTCGGCATCTGCAAGAATTTTCGAACTCTGCGCTTAACTCCATCCATTAGGGTTTGTACAGACCCTTCAGATACCGTGGTAGCCTTTGTACAATTTTTTTGAAAGTGTCTGATATTGCCTTGTTTCTTTCCAGAAAGCTTTCGCTTCAACAGAGCACAACATCTCTCGATTGGATGTAATTCTGGACAATTTGGCGGATTTGTTTTTGGTACATTATTCACTTGATTTGCTTCGTACCACTCCTTTGCAGTTTAATCATACTGTCATGATGCCAAATCGGGCCAAAGCAAAGGTTTTTTTTTGTGGTTTTTGATGAAGGGTAGCAATTGCTACCGGCAGGCGCTTTTTTTTGCATGTCTCCTTGCTGATTGTGCCTGTAGATGTAGTGATTTATTTTTTCTGCCAAACGTGTAAATTGCTATCCAAACAAGGTATTTTTTAAGCGAAATTTTGATACTTTCTCCGTCCTGAAATGCTGAGCTGTAGCCGTTGTGGCCATAGCACAATAGAACCTCCAGGACCAAATTTTCATCTTCCATTACAACGCATGAAAACTTTGTCAAATATTCGCAGTACAAACATGGAGCCGGTGATTTTTCTGTGAAGTTTCGTGAAGACTTGGAACTATTTTTACTTTAGACGACATCAACCCCAAATGCTGTTTTGATTTTTGGACAAAACCAGGTGACATTCCCATCTGAAGAAGAATTATTTATAATTGTAGAATTGAAAAATTATCGTGCTTTCACCCGACTTTAATATCTATAGTAAGGAGTGTATCGAAAATAAGCTATCCACAAACTTTTTTTCAAATTATGTCGAAAACCGATATTTTATTCATACAAATAATTGATCCTCTATTGTACGAGGTTAAACTTGAACATAATGAAGACCGGATGAAATTTAAGTTATTCCTTCACGAATTTTCAAACTTTGGATCGAATGCTCTTCATCAAGTTCCGGACAAGTGTTGCATCGCATTTTTTGGACGCTTGAGCCCAAATTTTTTTTTAACACTTGCATGATGAATTCCAAACCGCTTCGCCAATTTTCGCATAGTAATACCCTTCTCACTTAGCCATGTGTCCAGAACCTTAATTTTCACTTCCTTTTCAATACGTGACATTTTGAAAACGCAGAATTTGAACCGTACAAACAAGTAAACAAAATAAAGCATACAGTCAAACGCACAGCATGCAATGTTCAGAGCATAAAAAACCATCACAAATACATGCGTACAACGCAAATGTATGTGGATAGCTTATATTCGATACACTCCTTATACCAAAGTGCTTTTGAACGGGTTTTTCTCACTGATGTGGCAAAATCTGTGCATTGTTGTTCGGTTTTTTGAAGGAAGTTCTGTTTCATAGAAGAAAGGTTTTTCCGCTTGGTCGTGAGTGAATTGATGATTGTTATCAGCTATGAAGTTCAATATAGAGTTGCCCAATAGCGGCGGTTTTGATTATTGGCGGAATTGTGGAGTGAGAAAAATTGTTCATAATAAAAAGAAAACCAGAGCATTGTACATAACGGCCATTTGCTGGCCAAACGTCACAAATGAAACCAATGCACATGCGCGTGTGCGAGGCTGGCATATAATTTTATATGCACTCACCACGTGATGAGTTTTTTAAGGCTGGTTGCATAGCTAACGGGCAGCTTAGCAACGTTGATTTTTGCAATTATTTTGTTGCGAGAGCTTGAAATCAAACACGAATCAACGTCGAATATTTTCATTTTTAAGAGTGAACAAGCTAGTGTTATTTTGGAGGTGGACTTTGGTGAGATCTATCTGATTATTAATATAGTAAAACAAACTATTTTCAAATAATACTTAATACGTGCCTGGTTTAGAAATTTTACATTTCTAAATCTGGAGAAGTGTTGCATTACGTTTATCCAAATGTTATCGGTAATATTTACATGCGGGGCTTGTTGTATGTGAAAGTAGCCTCGGAATAGGCGTGACTCTCCAGACATTCTGAAATGGGTTGCTGGATCTGCAGCAAAGCTATTACTTTCTAGCTCCTGGATTAAAGCGGGTTTCAATAGTCACTTGAAGGATTGTTGCAGATTTCTTCCATAATACCATTGGATGTTAGATTGAATCCACTCACAAACACATGAATGTTGAGGATAGAGACAGGGTCTTCCAACCTTCCAGCTCAGGTAACATAAATTCGAAACAAAGGCGACATGTCTCGTACAACTACACGGAGTGATCTGATTTCGTCAATCACCAGTAGAAGTACAACCGACCAAAACGTCCGATGCCTCAAGACCAAAATTACCAACGTCATCCACGCTACCTCAGCTACGATGTGTATGTATTCACGGAAACATTGCTCAACGACCGGATCTATTCTTGGCAACGGTAGTGCAAACATCTTCGAGTGCAAATGTCGAGAATGTATATGTCAAGATATCAGGTGAATCAAATTCATCTTTTATTGGTGTATCGTACATACCACCAGAAAAATCTGCTGATTGTGAGTGCATCCAATGGCATGCAGATGTTGTCTCTGAAATGACGTATATGCATTTGCTGACCCTCTAGAATCGAATTATTCACAAGCTTGCCGCACTGTTTCAAACAGTCTTGCTTCTGAGGGACTGAGACGCGGAATGTGATACGCAATCACCTGGGAAGAACGCTCGACTTATTTTTTTCAAATGAGCCAGTGGGCTGCAGTTCAGTTGACGAGGCTCCGGAGTGTGTAGATACTGATCCTCACCATCCAGCTCTTGTATTAACAGTAACTCCATTCGTTTCCATTCCATTCGTTCGAAGACGTTGGTGAACTTGGTCGTGACTTTGGTAAAGTAGACTAGCGTTGAACTCTATGCTCACCAAAATTGACTGGTCTGCAGTTTGTCTGTGTAACGGTGTTGACAAAGCTGTTAGCTGCTTGAAGGGAATACTGCGCGAATGCTTCAAACTATGTGTTCCGTTGTTAAGGCCTCGAAGAAACCCTGCTTGGCCAAGATGAGCCAAGACATCCGAAACAATTCTAGAATTTTGGCAATTCTAAAAGAAATGAAAGCGGCCTTCGATCTTCCATGCGCGTAGATGATCATTTTGCCTCATCTAGGGAAACCAAGTGCGAACTGTTTGCTACACATTTTGCGAGCGTTTTTCTGACTGCTAACCCCCGTCCCCATCTGATGTTGAGGCTGCAACAAGGTCTTTGCCGATGGGTGCGTTTGACATTGGCATTTTCGATGTTAGTCTGGCGATGGTGGAGGATGCACTGAAAAAGCTAAAATCGTCTGTAACACCTGGTCCGGATGGCAATCCTGCGTGCATATTGGAAAATTGCAGTACCATTAAAATTACACCACCTAGTCAAACTCAACCTCTCCCTTCGAGCTCAGCAGTTTCCAAACGCTTGGAAGATGTCAAACATGCAGCCAATCTTCAAGAAAGGCCGTAAAGTGGATGTGTCAAGCTACTGTGGATCAAAATGCTTTGAGATCATCCTTAATGTCGTTATGTTTCAGGTCTGTAAATCATACATCTCGACATCTCAGCATGGATTCTTTCCGCAACGTTCCGTCATCACAAACCTGTGTGAATACTCGTCATTCTGTATCAAGGAGGGCAGGTCGACAGTATTTACACTGACATAAAGACTGCTTTCGACACAGTTAATCATGATATTCGGTTGGCCAAGCTTGAGCGATAAGGAGTATCGTCGAGACCTAAACCTGTTTAAAATACTGAACTGCTAAGGCATGAACAATGTAAACAAAATTAGATACATATTTTAACAATTAAGGTTGATACGTTACGGTAGTAGCTGGAGCACCTAGATTAACATGAAATGTAAATATGAATAAATTTGGAACAAATAAAGAGTTAAAAAAAAAAAAAAAGTATCGTCGAGAATGTGTAAGTGGTTAAAATCGTACTTAACTGATCGCCATTTGTACGTGAAAATACAACCAAGAGAAAAAATTTGTTCGTGAAAATAGGACCAACCGTGTCTGCACCATTCATTCCTCGAAGCCGTTTTTGTTCGCATTGTTTTTCAATTATGGGTTCCACGTTTTCCATAGCTGCTGCCTGATGTTTTACGCAGACCACCGATAGGAGCACCGACGACTGTCTTCAATTGAAACAACAGCTTGATGTATTTATCAGTTGGTGTGCGCTGAATCGGCTATCTGTCGATCTGTCCAAATGTTGCATCATATCCTTCCGGAGAATGAAAAATCCTATCATACATAACTATGCTATAAATGGCACTGTACTAAATCGAGTCGATTGTACATTGAGTATATCGACAACTTGGATTTAACTTCAAGATCTGCGATCGTTGTACAGGGTGCGGCAGAAAATAATGCGAAAATTTGTTCTATTTCTTTCAAATCCCATTTTCAACTAATTCAAGCAATATTTAATATCAACATTTTCGAGTGCAGTTAACTTTATAAAGTCCTTTTAAACAAATTAATTCAATGTGTCTTCCATTTTTATTAATAACATCCTCGAGCCGACGCCGGAAGCCAGAGCATGCCTTTCGGACGTAGTCCTCCGACATTGACTGCCATGTGCGTGTTATGGTTGACTTCCGGGTTTTCACACTAGGGTGTGATGTTTTGCAGGCTCGTGCTTCAACATATGCCCAAATCGAATAATCCAACGAATTAAGATCTGGACTGCTAGGGGGCCATAAATCCTTCGGCCAATACTTCATGTTATCGTTCAACCATTGTTGGGTTCGATTGGACGTGTGACACGGCGCTCCATCTTGCTTTAGGACAACGTTTTGGTCCTCGAAGAAGTTGGCCTTCACCCAGGAAAGCACTTGGTCGTTTAAAATACCGATATACACTTCGGTATTGATTTTAACTACAGCATCAATGAAAACAGGCGGTATTTTCAAACCGTTGGACGCCACCAAGCCAAACATCATGACACCAGCCGGATGTTTGGTTTAAATTTGAATTTCACTTTTTCCGGAACGTTCTCCATTTTCTGCGGTGAAATGAATCGGTCCGTGCAGCTGTTGGCCACAGCATCGATGCTGAAAAGCTTTTCGTCGGAGAACAGGATTATCATTTTTTCCTTCTTCAACAAGGAAAGCGATCTCTTGGAACGAGTCCGTAATCAAGTGGCGTTTCACTCTGGCTCTGTAAGATGCATGCAGGTCTTCTTTGATGATTCTCCGCATGGATTTCTCGGAGATATTGGCTTCCTTTGCAAGTTTTCTTATGGAACGCACCGGGTTGCGAGCAATTTTTGCACGGACCGATTTTATCACGTTCGGCGTGCGTGCAAAGCGCGGACATCCACTTCCCGGTTTCCGCTGCTTAGGACCATCCTGCAGGGACTTTTTTATGCGGTAAACTGTTGCCAAATGGCACCCTACCACCTTGGCAATCTCTTTCGGATTCTTCTGGGCGAGCCACAAACTGGTGATCACTTCTTTCTCGCACATTTTGACGAATTTGCAATAAAACAAATAGCATGTTTGGATGCAGCACTTGAAAGTAAACATAAACAAATACATTTTCGACAGAAATTAGCCACTAGCTACACGAATTAACCCAATACTCAAGTTTGAACATTTTCGCATTATTTTCTGCCGCACCCTGTATAGCTCATTGAATCATCAGATCTATTTGAGTTTGCTTCTGTCGTTTGGTAAATTTGTAAGGTGTGCTCTGCGTACTCTACCGTGGTCCGACCCATCACGGCTTCCACATCGTTTCCACATCCGAAAATCGCTGTGCTCTACTTGGTATTGAACCACTAGTCGATAGACGCATGTTCCGAAGTAGACAGTCCTGCATTGCTCAGTCAACTCAATATCTATTATGTCCCGCAACGAGTGCTGCGATCAAGAGAGCTATTGCGCCAACCACCGAGACGAACACAGTACGGATCAAACAATCCTTTCGATTCGATTAGTCGAAGGTTCCAAGAAAACTATAGTCTGTTCGATTTCAACATCTTTTTTAACGCGTTTCGAAAACGCGTATGGACTCGCCAGGACTGTTCTATTGTTTCTATTTATTTATTTTTTATTTTATTTTTACTTTCCCCATTTTGGGCAGTGTTTAATACTTGATAAGTTAGTTAGTTTCGAGTTGTTCGGTTCGAAGACATATCAAAACTAAAAATTGTTTCATACCGCAGTGTGGCTATCCATTTCATTAATCAAAGATCATAAGACGAAAAATATCTTCCAATTTGGTTCAAAATGACAACACTGTGACCCATCTCCTGCTTGAGCCTACCGGCATGAAACGTTTTGCCAGCAAGATTTGATTTTTGCCATCACAGTACTTGACTTACCCCCGCCCGCCCTTTCGCCATCTTGCCACTTTTCATTCACTCTGTATGCTCATGAATCTATGATGCGTGAAGGAGTCAGGTTTTTGTACTTTGAAGCAGATGTGAGCTCGAAGATAGAAGCTGTTTAAATATTCATTTGAGGTATTTTTGTTTTGTCACACACTCAACCTCTCTAACTGTGCATTGTATGCGAAAATGTATTATACACCTTAGACGCTCAACCCCCGGCCAACCATATGCGCCTTCGTGTGTGGAACACACATATAGCCTTTCCCTGCTAAGCTCAAAATTTGTCACCACGTGAGGATTTTCTCTTCTATCCCCCAAACTACTCATAACTTTCCTTTTACGATAGACATCTTCTCTCGTTTGTATACAAAAGAAATCTACATATTTAAACCCTCCACCCATGAACCTTCCTGTATTCTGGCACGGTGATGACGACGACGCCCTGCAAATCGACTCCCACCTCCCATCTTCTTGCTTGAGGCTCATCGCTTGCCTACCGGTTTTTCACCGAATGGCTCTCAACTCCAAAAATATGTTTGACAACGCTGGATGCTAGGTTTCCTTCAACATCGAAGGTTTCTTCATGCCCGCCATTGAGCGTGTCCTTTTTCGTGTATCTCTCGAGCTTGCTACACACTTTCCTTTTGCCCTCCACCCCCTTAAAAGCTGAGTGTGTGTTTTTTCTCGTGTAAATTTTATTTTATAACCTTTATTTGTATACCTAACGTGAAACTATAAGCAGAAAGATCCTGCTACTACCAACACCCACACCACTCGGCCATAAGGAATACACAGATGAACGAAGAAAAGGCGCATCAACATTTTTGGGACGCACATTTTCCCGAAGGCGTTTTTCATTTCACCGCTTTCCCGTCCTTCCATCCGTTCTTTCGAGAGTGCGAGAGGATAGCCGGTTTGTTTGTTGGAATCTAGTGGCTGTGTGAAATTTAAATTTTCTTTTTACATAATGATGGTGCCGTTCGAGCATGGGAAACATGAAGATACACTTATGTTACCGACACCGGGAGAGCCAAACTCGTCGTGGTCGTCATCTTTTTTTTTTTTTTGAAGTGATAAATTTTTGAAATGAAGTTTTCATGTTTTGACAGCTGGAGATGTTTAATAGTGTACAGAGGGTTAATGTAAGTTTATTTAAGTATTTATCATGTTTGGGTCGAGTGGTGTTGGTTTTTGAACACCAGGGTAAAATTTAATCGCTTGGGAAAAAAAATAAAGAATCTTTTATTTCTCAATAGTGGTGATCTAACAAAAAGAACTGATATCACGTTATATCAATTCATAATAAATTCCTAGTAATATCTTCTTATCCAAATTTATAGAACTTGTTCGATTATTCCAACCAGTAAATACTGTTTTATAATACTGAATCACTAAAATGCTCCCGAAACCTTTCCCTACAACAACACTAATTCCACCACTGGCTATTCTTCAGGAAAAGAACCAAATCAAATTTTATCTCTTCCACGCCACTTTTCCCTCGTCAACCCGCCGTCATCGGTGTCCACGCAAGCACACTACCGGATCGGCTCACTAAACTGTGCGGCGTGCAATCACATTCAACCATCCAAACACGCGCCCATCCTCATACTCGGAAGCATGATTTACATTGTTAGCCAAATTAACCGGTATTTGAAAATTTGATTTCGAAATTGTTGTTTAGTATGCAAGCTTCGTACGTTACCGACGCATCTTCCTTCCTCCTTTTTACTCGGCGCGTCGTTTCACATGTCGTAACCTATCGAAATGTGCAACTTCTCCACCATCACTTCTGATGCTCCCTGACTGAATGCGAGTCCTGCGTGTGTGCATTATGAATGCTGCCTATAACCGCTTGACTGTCTCATATAATCAACAGATATTTTGTCTCCAGAATAAAAAGTTATGAATTTATAAAAAAAAACTCGCACACATTTTTCCCTCGTACAATTTCGAATCAAATAAGAGTAAACAACAAGATTGTTTGCGATCTTGGATACAACAGACCTGATCTCGCTAAAGGTTAATAATGAAAATATTACATTAATAGCCGACAATTATGGCCACTGCAAACTTTTGACGCCAACAATCTAAGAAACTACAAAGATTTCACATGCCACAATTTCTTCTTCTTAGCGTTTTCAAGCTTATTGTTTTTTCAATTAGCTTATCGTTTGCTTTCATGTAAGTGTTCTAAATGCACTTCCACAGATATTAATTGAGAGCTTTCGATGCCAGGCACCATTTTTGCATTAGTATGATTGTGTGGCAAGTACAATCATACTCTATGCCCAGGGAGTCGAGAAATTTTCCTTAACGAAAAATTCCTAGACCAGACCGGGAATCGAACCCAGCCACCTCTTGCATGGTGTTGCTTTGTAGCTGCGCCTTTGCAGACTGAGCTAAGGGAAATCTGCCACTTCAAATCTACATGAATCATCTGTCACTTTATATCTACATGAAGAATATCGTGTATTCATGACAAGTCTAGTGTTCCAAATGTATGTATTAGATTTCAAAGAAAATTATGTTTTTAAACTGTATCGTTTTCTGTATGTGGTTTCAGGAGTTGAAAGAACTTTCTACGTTATATAATCCACATGCTAGATTTGGCATGAGTTGCAATAATTTAGGATACTATATATCAATGTAAGCAATATGTGAAAAAAAATCAAGGCTGTTGTATGAAACATTGCAAACAATATCTTTGTTTGTGTTGCTTTAATTCAGCAAGTGGAAATGTTACGCGCCTGTTGAAATTCATAATATTTCTCGAGGTCCACAGAACGGTAATTCTCCATACAAGTGATGGAAAATATGATTATTTGTATGGAACAAAAATTTCTCCTTGCAACGTAATTTGCAATTTGCACACATTCTAAGGTTTTATAAATTCCAGTTGATTTTCTTACATATAATTGTCCCACGCAGCCCACTGCTCTTTTGCTTTTTCACTATTTCTCTCTTTCTCTCTCTCTTTTTCTTTCTCTCTCGCTTACACATTCGTAATGTTGCTTTTCTTTTTTGGTTCTGCCTTTTCAGTCTGATGGGTGCTTTTGTAGTGGTACGGGTTTTCAATCAACCGTGGTATGTGCATGAATTTCCTGTTTGTCGCATCTTTTAAATTTCTCTTTATTTTGTTCCATACACATTTTTCCACCTACATTTTGACTGTCAGCCGCATGAGTTGTTGTAAAGCGTCTCTGCTGGCAATGCACGATATCTTGGGGCATGTCACTCAATATTACCATCACACGTTTCTTAGAATTTTCCAAAGAATTCCCCAGTTTTTGTGTAGCTTTCGCATGGTACACTGTAAAGTACAGATAAGGTATCCCACAGCTAGGGTAAAGGAAAAGTTAGCCCCACAGACTCGTTTTGGGTGACTTATTTTTGGTTCTGCCTTTCTTCACTACATCGAGCCTGTGCGGTTATTTGTATCTCGATCCTACTGCAAGCAGATGGGAAATACGACCAGAGCTGGTAAATCTCACGGCCATCATGTGACGATGAAAAAACAGGGCATCTCACTGTCACGAGACGAAACGAACTATCATAAGCTTTCTTGTCAATCTCACACCATCATGCAGTCATGAGATTTTTTCTCATACGATTTTGTTTCACAAATTTCGAATTAACTTACTTGAAACTAGCCAAGTAATAATATGTAATCGATAGAGTGGAAATTTTATTTGAAGTTTTGTGATGAAATTTACAATGATATCAATAAATGTGCTGGTAATAGCGATGACCAAAACACTATCACGTGCTGTCATGATGATGTATGATGTATGTAACATTGTAGGGAAGGGCGAGTGGGTTGTGGGGAATTAACGTGGTTAAGGGGGTAGGGGGGGGGGGAGAGGGGTGGGGGGGGTAGGACGGGGTATAAGGACAGGGAAAATAAAAAAAAGAAAAAGGGGTAAAGAAGGGGAATGGGGGGGGGGGGGGGGGAAGCTTGTGGGAGTGTGGGAGGGGTGAGTGCCTGGGGGGGGGGGGGCGGGAGTATCCATGGATTGTATATTGGTAAATGAAAAATACTACAAGCATTTGTATCTATAATATATGATCTTCATTCGGTTGATCCTGAAATGCAAGAAATGTTGTAAAATGTTAAAGTGTAGAGTTCTGTGGTTCGCGCTTAATTACGTTTTCGTTCGTTTTCAGCGATAGCAGCATTTCACGAAAAACTTGATTTGAGGTATCCTGAAAAAGTTTATTAAATCTATTGAAATTTTACAAAACTAACATATAATATAATTTATACATTTTAATTTACTGTTGCTATGGTCACTATTTGCTACTTGATGCTGATTTTATAAAAGCAATCCGCTTTTATTTTTGTTGACCTAATAGTTATTGCTACCGAGTTAGGAATGAGAAGATTTAACTGGAAGGAAGTTACAGATAAATGGGCAAAAAAAACAACATTACTTTTAATCATCTTTGAAGTTAAATAAATAAAACAATATTACCAAATATAATGATATTGTGAGATATGATCAAGTAATGACATCGATTGAAATGTAAAATCAAACACTAGCCAAATGGCACACAGCGCTGCATGAATCAGATCAGCTCAGAATTGGTAAAAAGTCCATTTGTAAACCGGAAATGAAAAATACCTTCAACATTATGTGCAAAAGCCTACCACAGATTCCGTAATTTTCAAAAGCCTACCACAGCTGTAATTTTCTGCGTTATATACTGGACATCTATGGAATGCTAGATGTCAAAAATTGAAGGTATGTTTCGTGTTTAAGCCAGATACCGCCTAAATCAGGTTTGTTGCATGAAAATGTGAAGGTCATGATATGATGAAAATAATACGATGTTGTAAAGAAATACTACCTAATGTACATATAATAATTAAATGCTGCTATTTGCCTCTTCCGCTGCGATGTTAGATGATTAAAACTCTAAAATAGCAAAAATTCCAACGTGATATAAATAAAGTTGATCACCTGGCATCCTAGCAAAATAGCAAAGAAAATTTAGGCAGATAAATTTCATACGAGTATGATTACTGCCCAAAAACAGAAACTCAATAAATCCAAAACAAAACAAAAATTAAAAATGAATGACAGAAAATTCTTTGATAACTCTTTTTTTTCTATAAATGATTCTTTATGTTTGTAAAATAGAAAAGGTAGGATCATAAACAATGTTAGTTTTTGAATAAACTATTTTGGACGACGATTTTTTTTTTTTGTAGAATTTGTCGTATATGTAAATGTAAAAACCATCCTATCTTTTCAAATACATAACGTGAGTTTGGTGGGCCAAAACTTACAACGATGCAAATGCGAAGCTGAAAATAGCATTGAATAATATTGTGAAGGGATGTTATAATATAAAATGATAATAACAATTATATTTGTAATGTCTGCATGTCTACAGTTCCTGCAGCAATTGTAGAAGGACTTGCATTATCATTGCCACGGGGGGAGAAAACATTTCAAAATTATTATACAACACTTGGGAATTCCATGGATGATCTAAAAGTATATACCGTATAAAGAATACTTCCATTTTTAGTGGTAGGGTAAGATTTCAGCATGCTACTTTACCGGGGTCACGCTGCATACATCGCCTTGGTGCGGCTGCCACCTAATGTATAGTTGACGCGATACAGCGTTTCTTACTTAACCGCTGGATGCCAGGAGAGACGCTGTTTGAGCCGCACCTCCTTGGTGGACAGACGCTCGGCACGCACCTCCTCAATCTAGCTGAAGTCAGAAGGACAACAGTGCCCAGGCTGCACTACCAGCTAAGTACGCAACCCTTAGCTGGCGGTCTTTGTCATCTCTTGACCCGTGGAAGCATGAGGTAGGAACTTGTGAGGACCATAGCTATGTTGCGGGGACGCACGCTCCATCCCAGGTGTCTACTCACCATTTTGCAGCCCAACACTATCACGTGCTGTCATGACGAAAAAGTCAATGAGATTTTGAAGAAAATCTTCGTCATCGTTTTCTCGCCCGATGAGATTTTCAGACGCAATTCGGTAAAAATCGTTGGTCATTTTCCTTTGAAAATGACATTTGCCAGCCCTGCATACGACCTCCAACTGCGGCAATAAAGCACGCTGCTCTACTAGTGGGGAGAAGCACGAGGCTGGTGCCTGTGCAGACAATGCACTAAAATGCTCATGCTCTCTTGTCGTGTCCGGTCGTGGAACGATCTCTGAAACAACGTCCAAGGCAATCTTTTGCAGAAATGCTAAAGAAAGCCTCGCCATCACCTACAATACAAATATCTTTGCTCATCTATCAGATAACGAGTCTGGTTCTGATTTGGCTAAAAAGGGAACATCTTTCTGTTTTCCGAAAGCTGCTTCACTAAAGCAAAGACGCATCCGACCACGGAAACTAGCTGAACAGAAGCCTCAAATCAGCTCTCCCAGTTCAAGGAATGGTGGAAAAAAGGAAAATCGAAATCCTACTGTTCCTCGTAGCACACAGGATTTCCCATCCCTCCCGGGGACATCCAAAATCTATGTTGCCCCCATTTTAAAAACATAAGCCCCATATTCATCTCAACTGTTCTCATTTGATGACATTGTGGAAGGTATCTTCAAGTACTTTGAAGATTCTGACCCTTTTAAAATCATTGTTCTGGCAATGCTTCCCACTGTGAATTTTTTTTTTTTTTTTTGAACAATAATGTGGCCCCTCCCTGCAGCTATCTTTCCTTCGTTAGATAATGTTCCAAATAAGGTCGGGGATTTGATCCCCTGTCCTGCAGTGGAATTGTCGTTTGTATTCACCCAAAAACTTGTATTCTCCAAATACACCTGGGGTAGCTTGGTAAAAGATTATGCGCCCGATTGTATATTACTTTCATATGCCCTCCGCTCGTTTTCAACTTATATCTTTAAATTTTCAAAGCCTGCCGTTATGCTAAACGGAACTATCAACACTTTCTCTTCATGTCTCTTAGTTCTAGCAATAAATTACTGTCCACTCCTAGAGCCTCTCATGTTGATGGGAAATTATCTGCTTCTGACAATTTCGTCAGAAATCTTGTTCCTTAATTTGAATCTTTCAAATTTTTAAGTTACTCGGCAAAAAATATCTCAGGCATAATTGAAGACTAAATCTTGAAGCTACCAAAGCGCAATGGAAATGTTAGCTGACAATCCTTCCAGTCCCGTGGTCAAAGTGAGTTGATATGCTGGATAATGAGGTTATCTCAAAGTCTACTCATATCCATATGGGACTGATATGCGATTATAGACAGTGTATAGGACCTTACCTACCCACCAACTAGCGTATCGGTATAGATTGTCCGGATCCGGGATCTAAATTGCGAGGGATGAAACACATTCCAATAAATATTCGAATCCTACTCTGCACTGAATGCGGAGTGGATTTTCACCGGGCGTTCTTCATCATCTACCCTGACACTCTCTGACTGCCACTGGATGGCACACCGGTAGTTCGGGCCCGAGTTTTTCCCGAGAAACCACCCAGTGAAATGCAATTTTGTGTATCAATGATAAGTTATTGTCAAATGTAAATTTTCGATCATATATTGTCCGCTGTTATTATACGCCACTGAATTGGATATCATATTCGACGTCTGACCATGATTTGCGACGTGAGCTTTGGCCAGGATGGCTTAACGTATTGAAATTTAGCATAGTTTATGACGTTCGGTACGTATCGCCAGCAAAAGGGTCCTTTGTAGAAACTCGTTTGAATCTCACAGTTCGCATCACTTGGTTCATGCAGATTTTACTTCGTTTCCAACGAACGGATCCGTTGTCTGAATAGTGTGAGATGTTTAATTAGAATCCAACCCAAGCTCTACTAGGAGGCGGGCGTCGATCTAGAACCGAAATCAGTTGTGCCGGTGTGTATCGCTAGATTTCACGAACCTGTCGTAAAAATCAAAGGTTTAGTGAGTGCGATTTACCGGTTTCAAAGTTGTGCTACTCCCGAGATTATCATCGTCTTTCGTGTCGGTTTGGAATGTTGCTACTGCTGCTGCAAATAGCTATGCTGCTGTGGGTGCTTGTTCTTCTTCGTCTGTTTTCTGATTTTCCACTCAAGTCATGCGTTTCATTTTGCGCTGATCTGTGCGGGAAAATCTTTTTGTATCTTTTCTTGTTTTGTAATTAAGCTTAAAAATCTCGAAGTCATCTCTGTCGGTGTGCTGATGATTTTCCCAGTCTTGTGGATGAGGTGGTGTAAGATGTGAGATTAGAATACATTTTAAGCATTCAGTCAGTGTGCAGTGAATGGGAAGGAAAGATATTGGATGTACCTGAGTTTGTTGAAATTTTATGCTTGATATTATCCTTTCAATGCAATCTCTTTGCCTTCGCCAGAATAAGTTTATCTCGCGAAGAGAACTTTCTGCTTTCATTTATTTTTTTCTATTTTTTTTCTCAAATCATACCACAACATTCTGAGAGCATTCTCTTGTACTATTTATGGAGAACGCGTGGTTCCTAATGGATTCCGATTGAATAGAAAAAGCCAGGCTCTTTATCACCCATCTTCATCTGTCACCGAAAGGATATCGAGAGAGCCGATAATTGAAATCATATTTCATGATGACTTCCAAACCTTCCCAAGTGCCAAAAGTCACATCCGTGCCATTCATTTGCGGACAGAAGTCCAATTGAACGAACGTTTTCTCTCATACCGCCTTATGTGCGTGTGCATTTTCCGAAAAACATTTTCCGCTCTTCGGTGACTATCTATAATTCTTATTATTAGCGCAAAGATTGAAAATGAAAGTCACGATTTTGTCTTTATTACAGTTTTCTGATGGAAAAATAATGTTTACGATGAGTTGAGCTTGGCAGGCCCAAATGGAAGATGGGTGGCTAGAGATACAAGAAGTCGCATCGGAAAAGTCATCGATGCCATATCGGAGACACTCGATTGAACGACACTAGAATATAGAGAGGGAAAAGTATTTTAGCTAATCTACTCCCTCAGCGATACAAAATAAACCCACCAAGAGGAAGCTGGGCAGACGAGCTTGGGGCTTGGAGTCGATGAGGGGTTCCGCAGGAGAGTGTATTATTATTTTGCTGGTGTCATCGAAAGTGGCCGAGGCTGAGAAAAAATAACCTAGCAGCAGCATCACACATTGGAGTGTTTCTTTTCGCACTTATTTACGAACTAAGAGCTTTAGGCCCTTTAATAATAAGACTCCGGAGCAAACTAATCTATTTAGATGGTATCTTTTCGTTTCTGGTGTGAATTCTGTGCTTCTAGATTTTTTTTTTGTTCTCAGTCCAATTTCCATTATTATCATATACTTCTTTCAGCGTAGAAAAATATGTCCTTTGTAAAACTCTATATGATACTGTCCGGTCTGAATTGATATTAAAAGTAGCCGTAGCTACCCTGGAAATAAGTTATCATTGGAAACTACGTTCTAAATTGCTTATACACCTGACTCTCTGAACTTCCAATAGATGAAAATCAAGAGTATTTATTCTCGCCTACACGGCCAGCCATTTTAACTCATTTTTGAGTCGATTTTGACTCACTTTCGTCATTAGTTAGGCAAATGAATCCAAGCATTTTCAATCCTGTTTATCAGTTCCAGACCCTTCTTGTTATTATTAACGTACTAAAAGTGATTGTTTTAGAACCAGTGCTGGCAAATCTCACGGCCGTTAGACGACAATGAAAAAACATGCCATCTCACTATAACGAACAGTGCTGAAAATAGTCATTTCGACTCAGTTCGATTAAAGGGCGATACGGTCAAAATTTGGTCAATATCAACTTGACGTATTTCTTTCAATTTTGCATTTAAAAAACCTGAACACCCCTCATTTTGAAGATGTGTGTGTGTGTAGAATGTTGCTCCTATTTTGATTTTGGAATTCACTCTTCAGTTGTCAAAATGCCGTCCAAGCAAGAAGAGCAGCGTATCAAAATTTTGCTCGCGCATCGCGAAAATCCGAGCTACTCGCACGCAAAGTTGGCAAAATCGCTAAAAGTTGCCAAATCAACCGTTACAAATGTAATTAAAGTGTTTGGGGGAACGTTTGTCGACAGCCAGGAAGTCTGGATCGGGGGGAAATCGAAAACCGGAAGCCGCTGAGACGACAAAGAGAGTTGCCGGTAGTTTCAAGCGAAACCCTAACCTATCTCTCCGAGATGCCGCAAATAAGCTGGGTGTATCGTCTACAACCGTGCATCGAGCCAAAAAACGAGCCGGACTATCGACTTACAAGAAGGTAGTGACTCCAAATCGCGATGATAAACAAAATACGACGGCCAAAGCGCGATCCCGGAGGCTGTACACGACGATGCTGACGAAGTTTGACTGCGTGGTAATGGACGACGAAACCTACGTCAAAGCCGACTACAAGCAGCTTCCGGGACAGGAGTTTTATACGGCAAAAGGAAGGGGAAAGGTAGCAGATATTTTCAAGCACACGAAACTGTCAAAGTTCGCAAAGAAATATCTGGTTTGGCAAGCCATCTGTACCTGTGGCTTGAAAAGCAGCATTTTCATAGCTTCCGGGACTGTCAACCAAGAAATTTACGTGAAAGAGTGTTTGAATAAACGTCTGCTGCCTTTCCTGAAGAAACACGGTTGTTACGTACTGTTTTGGCCGGATTTGGCATCTTGCCATTACGGTAAAAAGGCCATGGAGTGGTACGCCGCCAACAACGTGCAGGTGGTTCCCAAGGACAAGAACCCTCCCAACACGCCAGAGCTCAGCCCAATTGAGAAATACTGGGCTATTGTCAAGCGGAACCTAAAGAAGACCAAAAAAACTGCTAAGGACGAGCAGCAGTTCAAGGCAAACTGGCTTTCTGCGGCGAAGAAGGTGGACAAGGTGGCTGTACAAAATCTGATGGCAGGGGTCAAGCGTAAGGCCCGGCAATTCGGATTTGGAAAAGTGGAAGCCTAACTGAATATTTTTCCTGAATTTTATACTAATTGAACTTGAAAAAGAAATTTAATTTGATTTTTTAAATAAACGATTTCACCGATTTACACGCGTTTTCCCTTGACCAAATTTTGACCGTATCACCCTTTAATTTACTGATCACTTGTTTCAGAATTGTATTAATGCGTATGGTGTAGTGTTGTAATCGTACGTCTTGACTAATTGTACAATTTTGTCGAACACAGCATTGCCCTTTACTGTTATATTGAAAGTTTCATATTCACTGTAAATGTATAACTACTTACTGTACGCTGAATATTATTTGAATATTCTGATAATCCGTTCTCACCTAAGTTGTTGAGGTTAGAGCAATATTTTGTGAGACAAATTGACGAGAATCACCAAACGAAACAATTTCAATAGACATGATATTTTGTAAATCAGTTTGTGAAACGGCTTATCGTCAAATGAACCGAATTGAGTCAAAATAACTATTTGAAGCACGAGAAGAAACGAACTATCATGGGTTTACCTGTCATTCTCAAACCATCATGCAGTCATAAGATTCGTTTCATATGATTTTATTTCCTTAAT
This sequence comes from Aedes koreicus, assembly GCA_024533555.2. NCBI lineage: Eukaryota > Metazoa > Arthropoda > Insecta > Diptera > Culicidae > Aedes > Aedes koreicus. Next base: position 51,142 of record JAHHFK020004696.1, read on the forward strand.
TTTTTACTAGTCTACTTGATATAAGCCAAGCAGTGTAATATGTCTTCGATAGAGTGAAGTTTTATTAAAAGTTTCGCGATTTAACTGTCATTAATATGCATGATTGTACTTGTATTCTTCTTCTACAGTGTAGCTTCACGCTAAAGCCGGGCGTATTGTAGAGCTCCATCTTCGTCTTGGGCGATACTTCTTCAAAGTTTAGGGTTCGCAGGTCCTGCAGCTCGACCGGGATCTCGTTGTTCACCGAGGTGTTTGAAGTGTTTTAGCTCACTTATAGTCTTTTTAACCTCTTCTACATAGTACACAGCTTGTCCATCGGAAAATTGTTAATGTTAATCATGTTTCTCGCTACATTCCCATTATCACAGGCATCGGTACAGTACTGTGCCGCGCGCCGTTGACCATTGCATAGAAACTCCGTACATCATTCCGGTCCATGCTTCTTGCGCTTCAGCTATCACACTTTTTTCGTGCTGCCTTTTCTTTCTGCAGTGGATTCGCTTTTCTTCTGTTTTTCCTAGCCTGAACGTCCAAACCTGTTGAACCGAATACCAGCCACTAGCATTCGGCTTGTGGTGGCATTCTTCGCGCCTGTCACTCTCTAGCACTCTTCATCGGACTATTTCGTCTTCGTCGTTGACCAATGCCTCTCACTTCCCACTATCATTCCCATTATCACTATGATGAAGCAAACTTCAATTGCATTTTTCGCCACATTTTCAACTTTTGGGTTCACATTCACGCCAACATTTTACAATTCACGAGGGCAGCAGGGTAAATGCACCCCCCCCCCCCTTTTTTTTTTTTTCTTTTTTAGGAAATGCTCCTTATACTTTGGAAAAATGCTCCTTAGATGCGTTTGCCCGGTATAATGCAATCGGAGGTATTTACCTTCTGGTTAGCGCTTGCCGGTTGTTTTGACGAGTCTTACGTTTCTTCAAGATTGTATAGCGGAGCTTCGCTCTGCAATCTTCGAGGTAGTTTTGACGGGCTTAAATTTCATTTTGACGAGTCTAAATTTCATTTTGAAGAGTCTTAATTTTGTTTTGACGACTCTTAAATTCAGAAACTTAAAACCCGTCAAAACTATACAATCTTAAAGAAACTGAAGACCCGTCAAAACACCCGGCAAGCGCTTACCAGAAGGTTAATACCTCCGATTGCATTATACCGGGCAAACGCATCTAAGGAGCATTTTTCCAAAAAGAAGGGTGCATTTACGCTTTGCCATTCACGAGCTATATAATGTGCCCAACTCGCGCGTGCCCAACTTCATTCAAAGTTCTTACGTTCCAAGATCCGATTTTCCAATCGTTGTCTTTTGTTAGTTGTCGGATTTGTTGCCGTAAAATCAATACGTTTGCACTACTTTTGCCTTTTGTGGTCGTTAAACTCTTCGGTAGGCTACCTAACTAGGGTCGCACTACCTACATCATGCTAGGGGGCTCCTCATTCCTGGCGCGATACAGCATTCTCCGCTTGTTATTACACTTGTTAAAACACTATCACGTGCTATCATGACGAAGAAATCGATGAGATATAGAAAAAACTCCATCAGCGTTTTCTCATTTTTTATTGAGAAATAATTTATTTTTTTTCACCCTGTTCACAGCTAATCGAATCAAATCAAATCTTTTATTGCCGACAGTTTGAGCAAGCATCCTGGAATAACACCCAAACAATTCATTTGTCAACATCGACATTTGTAGAATAAAGGGTGTTTTGATAAAATTTGGTCGACTTAAACTTGACGCATTTCCTTTCATCGTGCATTCAAAAATTTGCACACCCCTCATTTTGAAGATGTGTGCGTGTAGCATCATCCCTCTATTTTGATTTTGAGATTAGCACTTTAGTTATCAAAATGTCGTCGAAGGAAGAGAAGCAACGCATCCCAAATTTTGCACGTGCATGGCGAAAATCCAAACTACTCTCACGCCAAATTAGCGAAATTGTTGAATGTGGCTAAATCGACTGTTACCAACGTACTAACCGTGTTCAGTGAACGTTTGTCGACAGCCAGGATAGCTGGATCGGGGGGAAATCGAAAGCCGGAGGCCACAGCGACGACAAAAAAAAGTTGCCCGCTGTTTTGAGCTGAACCCCAACCTCTCCGTCCGAGATGTCGAAAAGAAGCTGAGAGTGGTGACTCAAAATCACGACGATAAACAAAACACGTCAGCCAAGGCACGATCGCGAAAGTTGTACACGACGATGCTGACGAAGTTTGATTGCGTGGTACAGGACGATGAAACTTTCGTCAAGGCAGACTTTAAATAGCTTCCTGGACAGGAATTTTATACGGCAACCGGATGGGGAAAGGTGGCAGATATTTTCAAGCACATTAAACTGTCAAAGTTCGCGAAGAAATATCTGGTTTGACAGGCTATCTGTACCTGTGACTTGAAGAGCAACGTTTACATTGCGACCGGAACCGTCAACCAGGAAACTTATCTGAGCGAGTGCCTACAAAAACGTCTACTGCCTTTCCTGAAGCGAAACAATTGTTCCGTTCTATTTTGGCTGGATTTGGCATCTTGCCATCACGGAAAAAAAGCCATGGAGTGGCATGCTGCCAACAACGTTCAAGTGGTGCCCAAGGACAAGAATCCTCCCAACACGTCAGAGCTCCGCCTAATCGAACAATATTTCGCCATGGTCAAGCGGAACCTTAAGAAGACTCAAAAAGCTGTTGTAAGCGAGAAACAGGAAAACTGGCGTTCTGTGGCGAATAAAGTGGACAAGGAGACTGTACAAAATCTTATGGCATGTGTTAAACCAGTGGCTCCAACCTTTTTGGGCTCGGTTTAGGACACTAGATTTGAAATTCGGGGCTGGGTTTGAGACATCGCCAATCTCATGTCATCTTCAACGTTCAGTCTGTTTCTTGTCTTCGTTTTGATTTGAAGTAGAGTTGAAAATCCGCTTTCACAAAGGTATGTTGACACGAATGGGATTAGGATCTTCAATGCCTCCATGGAAACTTTGGGGTACGAGCCATACATAGCACACCAGAACTGGCTCAGTTCTTTTTCATGAAACAAATCGCGAGACGAAGAATCGTTTTTCAGTTCAAAGTATTCATCCTGTATCTCATCTGGAAGGCTAGCCACATCCAATGAAGATGAAAACGGGTTGTGTACTAAAGCAGCTACTTCCTGCTTCAACTCGGGAAATACTTCTCAAATTGCTGCTCCATTGAATCCAAATGTGCAATAATTTCTGCTTGGAGAGCCGAAGTGAGCTCGCTTGCTCCTTTATCGGTCATATTGCACAGACGATCAAACATGGCAACATTTCCCATCATAACTTTTCGGCGCCAATTTTTTAGTTTTTCCGCGAATACATGAAGATGATCTTGGAAGTGAACACGATTGGATTGTTTGCCCTGAAGTTTCAAATTCAGCAAATTAAGATGCTCAAAAACATCTGCTAAGTAAGCGAGACGCTTCTGAACGTCTCCTTCATTAAAATGTGCAATGAAATCATTTTTACCTTGAGCTTTCACAAACGTTTGGATCTCATCCTTTAACTCGAAAACACGATTGAGTACATTACCCTTCGACAACCAGCGTACGGAAGTGTAGAAGAGAAGAACCTCGTGATTTGAGTTCATTTCCTTACAGAGTTCCTTGAATAAACGTGTATTCAGGGCTCCAGACTTAACATAGTTAACAATCTTTATGACCAATTCCAGTACTTTCAATAACCCTTCCGGCAACGTCTTGCTGGCAAGAGCATATCGATGGATCATGCAATGGACACCTGCGGCATGTGGGACAAGCTCCTTGACCTTCTTCTGAAATCCAGATTTCTTGCCAAGCATTGCAGGAGCTCCATCGGTGCAAACCCCACAAAGTTTTTTCCACTGCAAGTCACCAGATTCAAAAAACGCCTTGATTTTAGCCACGATATCATCACTTTTGGTTGTAGTTTCCAAGTCACAACAGAAAAGAAACTCCTCCTTTAAATTGCCAGCAGAGCATACATACTTCACAAACACCAACAGCTGCGTGGCGAACCAGCCCAGGAGGCTGAAAGCCACTATAATAAAGATATAAAAAAAAAACCAACCGCTGCGCACAGGAACTGATGTCCGTGGATTCATCGAGTTGAATTGCGAAGAAAGGAGATTGTTTTACAGAACTTGCTCTTTCACGTCTTCGGACATACGGGCAATTCGTCTTTGCACAGTGTTGTTTGATAGCAAATTCACCATTTTCAGCATGCTAGGTTTGATCAGAGTTTCTCCAATCGTATGAGGTTTTTTGTTTTTAGCGATTTCCAGTGCTGTCTCATACGACACCTGCACTACTGCTGTGTTTTGTTGTTGAATACTGCCAGTGCCAGTGGCATCGAATCTCTGCCGTTTCAAGCCAGCTTCATGACGCCGAAAAAAGTCCACATCCTTAGTACTATGCTCTGCATGCTTGGTATCCAATTGCCGTTTCAATTTTGATGGCTTCATTGATTCAACACTCAACACAACGCCACAAAGCACGCACTGTGGCTTATCGACGCCATTAACGACTATAGTTGTGAAACCGAATTTCATATAATCCTCGGAATACTTGCGTTTCTTTTCCATGATGAGGCCGTCAATAAAGTACAACATAATCTTGTTCTTTTCTGTAACAATTTTAATTTTATTGAATACTTTACCTACTCAAGTTAACAATATTTAGTTTGCAGTGGTAAACCAAAATCATAGCAATTTTTTTAATGTGGAAGCAAAAAATTGGTCGGTTGATTGATTCGGGACTCGACGCGTGAATGGCCAGTTCAGTTGTAAAAGAAGACAAAACAAATCAGCCAACTACTACTGCGCATTCATTGAGTTTTTCTTCACGTTTAACGACGCACCAGGACGCACACTAATACATTAACTCACATCTCAGTAAGAAGGAAAGAGCAAGTAAAAAATGAATCCATTCAATCGCGTGTGCTAGCAAGAAAAAGACAATGGAAGAAGCAACTGCCCTTCGTTGCCTTCCATTCACCACTACTCTGCTCTACTCGAACGAATTAAAAGGCGCACGAAGACCAAAATAAACTCGTTTATTCTTTAAATTCATGCACTTTATAAGTAGGTTGCATTTTATTTTATGGATCAGTTTTTTTTATTCTGTATGCATAAAAATTGTCACGCTGGTCAGACGCCCGCGACCCCCCTATAAGGCCCTCGCGACCCCCCTGGGGGAGGCAATTCGCATTCGGTAAAAAGGAAGCTTAGCTGAATATTTCTCCTGTATTCTGTATTAACTGAACTTGAAAAAGAAAAAGAATTTGACTTATTAATAAAAACTTTGATCGGCTCACACACATTACTGTTTGACCAAATTTTGATCGGAACACCCTTTAGAAAAGTGACAAAACGGCCAATCCTACTGTATTGCATCTACCGGAAAGATGATGCTATGACAATCAAAAATGCAATCAATTAACCGTTCAGATGAAGGTCACTAGAATAAAAGAATGGTCACCATCATCACCGCCATCTTTGATGACACTACTCTAAGAAACATTCCACATTTCACATTCCACATTTAGCATTTCACATTCACGTTTCACATTTCACAAGTCAAATGTTAATAACTCTTTCAGCAAGAATGTGATTAAAGTTTGGCAGGTGGAATCCTTGTAGTTTCAAAGATGTGAGCCTTGCAAATCGGACGAAGCTCCGGCGATGTCTGTGTGTTGAAGTATTTTGGTACAAAAACCACATTGTTATCTTATCCAGTCTAATACCGGCCACGCGTTGTGGCTGGATGCCAAGTCTAACGAAAACAGCGTCTCACCTCCGTGAAACCGCAGGAAAGTCAGCAGACGCATCTAGAGGCACTCGTCACGGTAGATTTGTCCATTCATGGTACCCGTTGTGATGTATGGCTGACTCATCTCTCCACACCCACAGATGACCTGCCAAACCAAGAACTTTTTGGCCAATGTGTCCACCTTCTTCTTCCTTATCTCCTCAGGAACGACCACCTGTGATGTGGCAACGAAAAAATTCTTGCTCCGCAATTGCTTTGATCCGCCTTGATGTCTGTGGTTTTCTGCCGCTGCCTGACAGCCGCTGGGTCTTCTGAGTCTCATTGAATGACTTTACTACCCGGGATACCGTCGAATGATAGAATCCCAGGTGATTTCCGCTCCATCTGTGGGACGTATTCGGATTTGCATATAATTTTTTTATGGATCTGATCTTATTGCCATCTCAATAACCACTTGACAGACTGTGATGAAATTTTGCTAACGTAAACATTACACTTTGATCTTAATTTCTTTCAATTGTGTCCCACACGCTAAAAAGTTACAAGATTATCATCGTGTCTCATTTTTTTCGACTATAGGTTTCCCGAATCTACAGAGGATACGTAGGTGGACATACCGCACTATACGTTCCGGGTCATGAAAGATTTAATGCAGTTGAAGAATGATATTTTGGGGGAAATGGTTACTATCCATTTGAGGGAAAAAGATCTGTTAATGGGCCTATCGATTAGAATCACCCGTTCATATTTTTTTCTCAAACTGATAAGTAGTTGACGATATTAGAGTAAATGTTTGATTTCATGAAATAAATGGAAAAAGAATATTTCTCATGAATTTTAAGCATAGTTTCATTGTGGTCCTCCGCTAGGCCGACGCCTATGTGTGTTTTATATTAAATATCCAAACAGACCATTTTTAAACTAGAAAATGGCAAGTAAGATTAGTAATTTCCATTTAATTCCAACTTCAATTCTTGATCTGTTACCTGCGTAATACCGGGATGTTTGCGAAATTCTTGCTTCATTATAGCCCAATATTTTTCAATTGGTTTCAACCCTGGGGTGTGTAGGATTGAGATCCTTGGCTACGAAGTTGACATTATGACCCTTGTATCATTCCAGCACCTGTGTTGTGTAGAGGCATGACGCCAAAACAGGCCAAAAAAAGGGTGGGTTCTTGCAACGGAAGAAGACGTTTTTGTAGCCATTCTTTTATGTACACTTATCCATTAATGGTTGAAGTCGGCACTTCACATCCCGCACGTACTAATTACTTGCCAAACCATGAATTTCTTGGCAAATTTCGAAAGTTTTTACTTCCATTGCTGTTCTGAGACACCGAACTTGTCTCTTGCAGTGTAGAACTGATGACCTGGAATCTTCTGAAAGCCCGCTTTTATGTTGATCCATCTTTTGAGTACGCGATTGGACATAGCTACGAGCCGGGATTGGGAGGAGTTCATGGAAGCAAACGATGCTACGAAGTTTCAACAGCTGATCGATTTCCTTCAACGTCGAGTCAATGTATTAGAGACAGTAACCAGTAAGTCTTCGGAGTTGAAAGCAACCACCAGAAGGCTCAACCCACCGCGCGCAGGAAACCTCGGCGCTGTACCACAACAGCCACAAAAATGTTCAGCTTGTTCTTGCCCACACTCACTCCTTGTATCAGTGCGATAACTTTTGGATCTGTGTCATCCAAACCTGCAACATATACTGGAATTACGAGCTGCACAACTCAAGATGGACTCAAAGGTACTATTAGCCACAGCGATCGTCATCATGGTAGACGATACTGGCAATGAGCATCCAGTGCGAGCTTTGCTTGATTCCGGAGGCGAATGCTGCTTTGCAACTGAACGATTGGTTCACCGCATGCAGGTTCGGCGTTGCAAGGTGAACCTTCCGATCGCAGGGATTGGTGAAGCATCCACCGAAGTTCGTAGCAAGTTCCGTTCGATAGTGAAATCTCGAATCTCGAAGTACTCCACCACCATCGACGCATTCGTTCTTCCGAAGGTCACCGTTGATCTGTCATCAATATCCGTCGACGCGTTGAGTTGGCCGCTTCCGACGGGAATTCAATTAGCTGATCCATAGTTTTACCAGTCCGGAGTCATTGATGTAGTGCTAGGAGCCGAGAAATTCTTCAAACTTTTCACTGTGGCTGGTCGAATTCCATTGGGTGAAACTCTTCCGTGCCTGATTAATTCAGTCTTTGCTCAGGAGGAGAAGCAAAACTATCCTCGCGCATCGAAGGCAACCTGCGAAGACTTTTACGCCGATAACTTCTTTTCGGGTGCAGAAACAGTCCCGGAAGCAATCGAGTTGCGTGAGCAAATGGATGAGTTGTCAACTCTGAAGAAATGCAGCTACGAAAGTGGGCGAGCAACCGTCCTGAAGTGAATCATGGAGAGTATGAGTTGTTTAGTGAAATAACTGTAACTAAAAATCTTCAGGACTCTAACAAATGAGAAGAATGATTAGTAATTTCCATTTAATTCCAACTACCTTTATTGCTTATCTTGACAGATACGCGTATTTCGTCTACAATGTGCAGACTTCTTCAGTGTCATGTACTAATACACGATAATACTCGAGTCGAGTATCTGTCGCGTATCTGTCAAGATAAGTAATAAAGGTAGTTGGAATTAAATGGAAATTACTAATCATATTTCTCATTTTTTATAGTCCTGAAGTGCTTGAGGGAGTTTCGGAAAACAACCGTGTCTTGCAGTCGTCGGTGGTCTTCGATAAGAATCAATCTCTAAAGACACTGGGTCTACACTGGGAGCCTTGTTCCGACCAGATAAAATACGTTGTCCCTGTAGTAACAGTCGAGCTCACATCGGTTGTCACCAAACGAAGCGCACTTTCCTGCATCGCCAAATGGTTTGATCCGCTTGGTTTAGTCGGTCCGATTGTAGTCGTAGCAAAAACCTTCATACAGGCATTGTGGGGATTAAAGGATGACAGCGGAAAGCTATACGAATGGGACAAGGATCTCACCAACATATATGAGTACGATAGAAAAGGAGCAGCAATTGGCCTTCATAAAATTGGGCTTCAAATGGTGAGTTGACAACTTCGAAGGAGGGTGCGACCGACCTCTGGTCCTCACAAGTTCCTACCTCACGCCTCCACGAGTCATATGATCACAAAAGACTGCCAGCTGAAACATGGAGACGCTGGTTGGCGTAGCCTGGGCAATGTTGTCATTTTGACAATAGCGAAGTGAGGGGGTGCGACTAAAAATCCTGCACCTATAAATCATATTGTATATCCATACCTGTAATTCATATCATAGTATTTTCCATTCTCATTTATTTAATAATTTCAGCACCCTTTGGAATCATCTTTGCATTCCAAAACCATTTATAGCAAGAGCTTGGAGCAACATGACAAGCATCAAAGGCTCAATTTGTTTTTCAGCTTTTCAGCATAACATTTATTTTAAAATTGCACTTCTGAACTTCAACTACTATATTCGTAAAATACTGACATGTGCTTATAGTATGTTATATTATGTGGTATTATGTTAAGATAAGCGATTTATTTCAAAAATCATAAAAATACGATACTAAATTGATTTTTTGAAATGAAAAAAAAAAATAAAAAAAAAATTTTTAAAAAAAAAATAACTTGTTTTAAAAAAATATTTTTTATATTGAAATTTTTTTATTGGATTTGGAATGTTCTTTTTTTTTTCTAACTTTCCGGGGGGGAGGAGAATATAAATATTTTTTTTTTTTTTAGTAAGAACAAGTGGGGGGTAGATATATTTTTTTTGTACATATGTTTTTTGTGTTCTCGTATAAAATATATTATTTTTATATTGAAATGGTTAAAAGAGATTGCTTCTCTTCTTTTTTTTGTCTTTTAAAATAATATAAATATATATTTTATTTTTTTTTTTAAAGGGCGATACGGTCAAAATTTGGTCAATATCAACTTGACGTATTTCTTTCAATTTTGCATTTAAAAAAACCTGAACACCCCTCATTTTGAAGGTGTGTGTGTGTAGAATGTTGCTCCTATTTTGATTTTGGAATTCACTCTTCAGTTGTCAAAATGCCGTCCAAGCAAGAAGAGCAGCGTATCAAAATTTTGCTCGCGCATCGCGAAAATCCGAGCTACTCGCACGCAAAGTTGGCAAAATCGCTAAAAGTTGCCAAATCAACCGTTACAAATGTAATTAAAGTGTTTGGGGAACGTTTGTCGACAGCCAGGAAGTCTGGATCGGGGGGAAATCGAAAACCGGAAGCCGCTGAGACGACAAAGAGAGTTGCCGGTAGTTTCAAGCGAAACCCTAACCTATCTCTCCGAGATGCCGCAAATAAGCTGGGTGTATCGTCTACAACCGTGCATCGAGCCAAAAAACGAGCCGGACTATCGACTTACAAGAAGGTAGTGACTCCAAATCGCGATGATAAACAAAATACGACGGCCAAAGCGCGATCCCGGAAGCTGTACACGACGATGCTGACGAAGTTTGACTGCGTGGTAATGGACGACGAAACCTACGTCAAAGCCGACTACAAGCAGCTTCCGGGACAGGAGTTTTATACGGCAAAAGGAAGGGGAAAGGTAGCAGATATTTTCAAGCACACGAAACTGTCAAAGTTCGCAAAGAAATATCTGGTTTGGCAAGCCATCTGTACCTGTGGCTTGAAAAGCAGCATTTTCATAGCTTCCGGGACTGTCAACCAAGAAATTTACGTGAAAGAGTGTTTGAATAAACGTCTGCTGCTTTTCCTGAAGAAACACGGTTGTTCCGTACTGTTTTGGCCGGATTTGGCATCTTGCCATTACGGTAAAAAGGCCATGGAGTGGTACGCCGCCAACAACGTGCAGGTGGTTCCCAAGGACAAGAACCCTCCCAACACGCCAGAGCTCCGCCCAATTGAGAAATACTGGGCTATTGTCAAGCGGAACCTAAAGAAGACCAAAAAAACTGCTAAGGACGAGCAGCAGTTCAAGGCAAACTGGCTTTCTGCGGCGAAGAAGGTGGACAAGGTGGCTGTACAAAATCTGATGGCAGGGGTCAAGCGTAAGGCCCGGCAATTCGGATTTGGAAAAGCGGAAGCCTAACTGAATATTTTTCCTGAATTTTATACTAATTGAACTTGAAAAAGAAATTTAATTTGATTTTTTAAATAAACGATTTCACCGATTTACACGCGTTTTCCCTTGACCAAATTTTGACCGTATCACCCTTTAAAAACAATGGTGTAGTTATATTTTGTAAAAATGTATTATATTATATTATTTGGATTTTATATTAAGGGGGGAGGGGTGGGGGATTTGTGGTTTTTGTGTGTTTAATAAAGCTTGCTTCAGATAGAATTGGAACAAAAACAATTGCCTGTATTTCAGTTATTTATTATTGAATTCAAGATCTTTTTTCATACAAATGTAGCGTTTTTTCATAATTTTAAGAAAAAATACGGATAAAATTATTCGTCATGGATTCGAAGGAATTCTCGAATTTTTCCTGTAACACGGCTCATTAGGCGGCGCACACCTTCTTCGTCCATCGTTTAGCTATCTTATTCCACCAGGTCTTCATCTGATTGATGTCTTTGACAACCTTTCCCTTTGCCTTGAGTCTCCTCTTCATGATTGCCCAGTATTTCTCAATAGGGCGGAACTGGGGGCAGTTGGGTGGGTTAAGGTTTTTCGGAACAACCTGGACCCCTTTCTCTGCATACCATTCTTGAACGACTTTGCTGTAATGACAGCTTGCCAAATCTGGCCAAAACATTACGGGATGGTCGTGGGATCGAATGAACGGCAAAATTCGTTTTTGGAGACACTCTTTTTGGTATAGTTCCGACGTCATTGTCTTATTTGTAACGAAAACTTTCGTTTTTTTGCCACAACTGCAAATGCCCTGCCAAATCGTGAATTTTCGTGCAAATTTGTCGGCAAAAACAAATTTAAATTTGGCTAGAACATCTCCCCGAGCCGTTGCCAAGTAAAATTTTTGACCTGGGATTTGCCCGAAGTCAGCTTTGACATAGGTTTCATCGTCCATCAGAAGACACCCGTCGAACTTGGTCAGCACCTGGTCGTATAGCTTCCGAGCACGGGTTTTGGCCACACTATTCTGTTTTATGGTCCGATTTGGCTGTTTGCTAGCTCGATACGACTTGATTCCTTACCGGAGTCGAGTTCTCCTCACGGTACTATGGGCAGCACCGAATTTTCTGGCCAAATCACGGTCCGACAGATTGGGATTCCTCTTAATCGTCTTCAAAATCTTACCACGCAGTTTCCGGTCGACAGTTCCACTCCGACGATTGGCTTGAGGCTTCCGAATCGTCATCAATGTTTCCTTATACCGTTTGATAACGCGCCATACGGTATTTCTGGGCAATTTCAGCTGTTTAGCTAGCCTAGATGCAGACCACAATGGATTTTCCAAATAACTGTGCACAATTTTTTCCCTTTTTTCGGCTTCCATGTTGATTGTTTACAAAGTACAGTCGATTTGCGGAATGTCAAAAATACATACGTGAAGCTGACAAAATTCCCGACACGTGGGCGCCAAGAACTTCCAAATCCGTTCACCAGGAGCGCCACAATATGAGCAAAAGTTTGTTCCAATTCTAAATGAAGCAATGAAGCAATTTTTTGAAGTTACAATTTTGTGGGTTAGGCACGGTAGATAAAGAGAAGAGGAAAAGGAAAAAAGAAAAAAGAAAAGGAAAAGTACTGGGCTGCAAGTTTTTTTTTATTTTATTATTGTTTTGGTTTAATTATTAGTGGGGGGGGGGAGGCAATGAAAAAAAAGGGGAACGGGTGAAGGAGCCCGAGGGGGAGAGGAGGACGTTATAATGACTTAGGCGTTGACGGTACATGGAAATGGGGGAGGATAATCGCTCAATGTTAAACTTGATTCTTCTATGTTCTCAAGCTTAACATACTCATCAAGAGTGTCTCAGCTAAATAACCTGGGCTCCATGCCGTTCCTTCTGTTTTTCATCGACGTAACACTTCCTGCTGAATCTTTTTGTGGGCTTACTAACCTTACCAATCTGCTTAAGGCCAGTGTGACCTCTGCTGTACACAGAAGTTGTCTCCATTCTACCCGGTCGATGTCTGCACTTCACCAGCCTCGCAGTCTACAAAATGTCCACAGGTCGCCTTGTACTTGATCGATCTACCTTGCTCGAGAATCATTTTACCTGGGCATCCGGGTGGGATTTTTTGGGAGGCTATCCCAACGTAGTCAACCAATGCAGAAGTGTGAGCGATGAGAGGTTCTGTCAGCAACTGATGCAATTCATGGCGCATTTTAAACACTAACAAAACACTTGAAGGGCCAGAAAGAAGAATAGAACAAGATCAACTGCTCAACATTTATAATTATTATATTGCTTAATAACATATCATATGACATTGCAAACATATTGGGTAGGAAAGCAGCATCGGGGTATTATTTAAGCTGCAATTGGACGAAGGACTGGTTTGATAACCGGAGTCTAGGTAGGAATGAACAGTATCATTTTCTATATCCTGCCGATTCGATTATAATGCTGTGAGTTCTACTCCAATAGTTTCAGTGAGAGTGATGCGCCCATCTTTACAAACCATCCTGTGGAAAGGTTGGTAAGTACTAAGAATAGTATTATTCGATTTGTTGTAATGATATTCTAAGTTTTCCGTGGGTTTAACGTAAGTGTATCTGCTCACAAATTCACTCCAGCGTGTCACAAATTCACCCCAGTGATGTCCATATCCTCAGTGTGGTAAAGAGAGATTTAAATTGTTCCACACACTCTTCCTACCTCAACGAGAGCTCTTCTCTCTTGTTTATATTCACCCCCGTGTTTGCTTGCGGGTAGCACATGTGAGTGTGAAAAAATGGTTTTTATTCACACAACACTCGATCGCTCTAGAGTGAGAAGAAGAGCTCTCAAATTCACAGAAGTGAATGCAGTTAAATTCCCTGACGCGTGCGCCCCAGTGAGCTCACCGTCGTGGACTCTTCTGCTAATGTACAGAAGTGATTGCAAATTCGCTTTGGCGCTACATAACAAAGGAAGAAAGAAGAATGTTTATTCCCGATTCCTTTTTTCGGACATTTTTTACAAATCTGACGAAGTTTTCACTATCCAGCGAATCACAGAGAGAGCACTGGCGCGTTTTCACCCAAGTGTACGCGGCAGCAATCGCAGGCGAGAGCTCGTGAGCGATGACAGATGAGAGCACGTGAGAGCGATCGTTTAAAAGAGAGCGTGATTCACTCACTCCAAGCCATCCCCTCACTGGCGCACACTTTCACTCTGTCTATTTACCACCGAATAAAAGAGCACTTTGCATTATCTGCGGTAAGTTATGGTTGTATCCTCTGTGAAGGTACAAATCTCACGCGCTGGCGTTGCTTTAGTGTTTGGCCCTTCATTCAACGTTACCTTACATTCAGACCGGTAACTCAAATCGATCTTGCTATTAAGTGGATTTGCAAGTTCTTCGAAGAAATGGTGACTATCTCACTTACATACATACATAATAGGTTAAGTAAGATCTATTATTCATTGTTGTTGGGTTCACAAAACAGTACTTCTCCTAGGACCATTGTCGAGAGATCGAAATTAATTAACCTCTAACATTTTCCATTAGCGAAGTTTTGAAATATTGGTATTTTGATTTTAGGTCTCGATTTAATAAAGTCACATTAGGTACTTTCTATTAATTTTTGTCCACGCCAGAAGTTTTAATTTTCCAAATTAGTCTGAAATCACATTTTTAATGAACAATCGGTAATTTTTTATAGCTTTCATTTTAGAGCCAACGAAACCCAAACCACATTGCTATGAATTTCGAATCTTCAAAATCCAGCAAATAAACTTATGTAGCCATTTAGATCGCACGGCCGTGATTAGAATGGATTTTCCATGTCACTTGGGTACGTTGTCATTCTCTTAATAGTCGCACCAAATTCGAAACCACCTTCAACAATCAAAGCCAATGGGATGGCAGGTGGAGTTTTATCGGAAGAATTTCTCCTCCATAGACCATCCGCAGCACAGCAGTAGCCACTCTAAACGTATTTATATTTTGTCATCTTCATAAACTACGATAAGTCCCTCTGCCTGGACGTCACGAAATATGTTCATACATAGGCGAAAGTACTTTGCCTTCGCATTTCTTCGGCTCCACTGCACTCATCCTACTCTTCTTCGCTCCATCGATACCGTACGTTTGGTACCTCTGATACACATTTTTCTTGATATCATACATCTTCGAGGGATAAATATTTTGTCCATGTCCAATATCAATAAAGTTTCATTTTGAGTCCGAAATCTTAGCCTCCGTTAGATTGGAAAAAATGGAATCGAATCTAACGGGTCATCTGCTCAAATCCCGGTCATTTATATCGAAGAAGCTACTTCTTGTTCAACCTGGAGGAAGTTTTTTCCACATCAACCTTTATCCATTCATGGCATTTTTTTTCTCTTCGTCCGTCCATTGTCATTGCTAGAAGGTGTTCGTCGAGGAGTGCTATTTTTCCATAGTGCACACAAACGGATTGTGTGAGGTGGAAACACGTATGCTGCTGGTATCTGGTTCCATCGCAGTTGAGAAAAAAACGCAGGAAAGGGTACCAAGTGGCTGAAATCGAAGAAAGTCAAACCTTTTTGGCGACTCTCAACGGACCGACCGGTCAAGCAAAAGTAGAACGGAATTTATGAATACAACAGGTCGATTTCCTCTCTCGAAGGACCGTTTCATAGAACTCCGCTGGCCTGTTATTAGGCTGGAGACCAATGGGGCCTTAGCTGTGGGAAAAATTGGAGAACTTATGACGACAGTTTTTAATTCACATCGGCGCAAATTTACAACTCTGTCGTATATAAAATAATCTCTGTTCAATTTTGGGAGAAATTGAACTTATGGGTTAGGATTTTGAGGGGCGCTTTTATTTTATTACAGTTCCAAATTAGTGAATGTAATGTTTTCGAATTTGATCGAATATATCAAAAATCGACGAAACGAAACATATCTAGACGATCACATTTGATACAATTATGATGCTCCACCCACCGCCGCCGTGTTTATGCTGAGCATGGCAATGCATATTTCCTTCGCAGAGAAACAACATAAACGAGATTTATTCCTTTTCGAATACAATAAATATACACTACAGGTCGAATTGTTGTTTGCTGGTTGATCGTACTCTGGTTTTTCCCTTTCGTTCATCCTTGAGATCTTCGTCACCCGGTATCAACCGTGTTATCTGTCGAGGCGCCCTCGAGCGTCTAATGGGCCATTCTTGGGCTTGGTGGCCACTCCAATTTACATATATTTGTTATAAATTAAGCTCGAAATGATAAAATACCTGTAGGGCAGTGTATTCGGTTTATTTATTTCATTCAGTCTCTTGTCTGGGGTCTGACTGCTCTATAAGAAGGTTGGAATTAATACGTACACCAACAGTCACACTCACATACGGACAGCACAATCCCAGAAGGTCTTGCCCTTTTTATTGGGAAACACACTGCTGCCGGAACGGTTTATGGGTTGAACCCGGTGCAAAATATAGATTTATTTTATTTATTAATACCTCCATACATGTTTTTGTCTTACATTGTGCATCACAAATCATGTGTTTGTTTTTCGCCCGATCTCTTGGATGAAAATTAAATGCTAACCAGTGAAGATTAACGATTGGCAACAAGAATAGGAACATTGTGGCTTTTAATTTATGGCTTATCTTAACTTCCCAACGGTTTACAAAGTTATTCACGACGGTAGCCCACCCGTGCAATGGAAATGGAAAATGCAGACCTACCAACCACCGGAGCCATTGTCACATCCCATGGGACACGGTAAATATGTCACCGAAATCCAATAGATTTTTCACACATTCGAATCTGTCTCACTCGGACGAGTTCAAATGGAAAACGAATCTCCCAAAAGTAAAACGACATCGAGGGTCACAATTTATGTTTCCATCATCATCATTTCGAGTTTACCTTTTCCACATTTTTCCGACTATGAAGGGAAAAAATAACATCAGACGGATTGAAGAGGAATTCAATCTTCAAAACATGCGTCTCACGGGATTGAACCTTCTCACACGTGATGGCTGACCGAGGACGAAAAAGACGGTGACGAGAACCATTTAAACGGGATGAGGTTGAAGGTCACTCACTCGGAACGGATTGATATGGATTGATATCGGTTTGTTAGTAATTTTCCGTCCCAAATGACTCAAAAGGATCCTGAGGTTGATTCACACTTACCCGCAGCACGGATGAGCTGAATAATATATAAACTTTGGTTCCGGGGAAATCACTTGTCAGTCTCATTTGCTTCTACTCACTGGCGATTGCCAACCGTCAAATCAAGCTGGGCTGAAGGTGAGCATGTGGGTTGACCTGAATTTTATGGTTTTCTTTTGTCGGTTCGATGATTTTTTTTTGGAATGGTCGTAGCCTCAGAGATTTTATGATGGACAGTCGTCAAACCTCTATCCAAATTTCGAAGCATTCGCAAAAGCAATGGTTACTTATAGAATGTAAAGAACGTACTTCAATTAGTATCTTTAGTTAAACAATGATCAAATGTCAGTGATATATAGGTAGTTACTCGTTGATTTAATCTAGCTGCGCACATTCTTCTTAATGTTCCTCATCAGGTTTTGGACAACTATTCCAACGATGCCTCTGCGCACCTATAACCAGTCTTTTTTTTTAATTTGTCGATGTCTGCGGCTTCGGTACCCTTCTTCTGAAGTTTTGCTTTCATCAAAGAATTCATCGCCTTTTCTACAAACTTGATTCAACTTTCACGATATCAGTCTACTATGGAACGCGCATAAAGGCATGACGGCAAATTAGGCAAAAACAGTGTCTGACCTTTTTATTTCCGGATATTCATATTCCGGTATATCGAGGGTTATTCCGATAGTCGAAGTGTCTTTTGTAACATGGTGAAGTGAGAAACGTCCCTCGCAGTGACGTAACTCTTCATTTATTACCCAGAAGAGTTACGTTAATGCGAGTGACTTTTCTCACTTCACCACTTTTCTCAATGCAAAATTATGAGTGTTAATCGCAAACTTGAACAAACAATTATGTTTTTAAAAGGTAGGTTTGAAGAATGGGGGAAATTTTTAAAAGTTTTTACCAAAAGTTAATTATTAGCATGAAAATTTGATTTTGTATTGATAATATAATTTTAACCTATTTCAATAAATCTGCTTACATCCCAGAATTTGTTATCAAGATTTCTGTTCAAGATCGCTTTCATTGGACTGTCTGGGGAAAGTCATCAATCATCCCCATGGTATCGATCACTTACCTATCATCATTTCAATTGCGTGTGGCCCTCAACCTTCAGAAGCATCTCGAGTTCCATTTGACCTCACAAGGAACATCGATTGCCAAAAATATGCAACAGTGGTAGCAATCGGTACTGAATCCTTCTACACCTTTCCACCGTTAGAAGAATATCGATGCCTTGTCGATCTGATGTACAAAAGCTCATTTGAAGCATAAAAAATAAAGATACAAGTGCACCCATCAAAACGAGACCAGCCACACCTGGCTGAGACGATGAATGCATAAAATTGTGTTTACAAAAATCTGACTAGAGGGTGGCTCCCAACATACGTAACCGCTCATCTTCTAATGAGAGTAATGGAGTATTAACCGATGGATATTCGATTGCGTGAAAAAGGTCTGTCACATTGCTCAACCCCAGGCAATAAGAAAGGCGCACAGGAAGGTAATTTGTATTTGCTTCTTCAGGCTTCAAGGCTGTATGGACAGACACCATATTGTTTCCAACAGCACTCAGCTCCAGCTCACAAGGCAAAGAAGATACAAGTGGGGCGCGGAAATTTTGCCCGTTTTCATCACAAGCGAAGTATGGCATGCATCATAACTGGATATCAACCCGCTTGACTTTTTTGTTTTGGGTTTATATGCTTCAGCATAGAGGTCATATGAAGGAGCTTACTTAAGAGCTGAGTCCAGGCCGCCATTGACATGAGTCCTTTTGAAATTGAATTTTTTGTGCTTGATTGATCGAAAGTGGTGTAAAAATGAGAATGGCACTTTCCTCAACTCGAATTGACGGACCCCTCACTCGCCAGGGGGTCAAACAGTTTTGTACAAAGCTCGATTTTGCGCAATTCTAACCCTGCTTATCATGCCATATCTCTTAAATTTACTTTAGAACCTCTTGTAAACAGCATGTTTCTAGAAAGAAACAAGTAGGACTTTAATTTGGCATGAAAAAAAATTTGACCGCAATATTGAATTTGGCCGACTGAGAAAAAATGAAATTAGATACATTTATAAAATTAGGAGAGCATTGGACTTAGCCTACTGTTATAGCTAATGTTCTGTAGCGAGTTTTGCAGTTTACTACATATGATCCAAAATCAAAACTAGGTAGGCTGGATAAATTGTTATTTATGTTTTGTGCAGTCAAAATATTTATACGTCTAAATGTGAAAAAAATATCTGTCTCCACTACCTTAGTGATTGAGTGGTGTTTAGTCTAATGGTTGATGTCTTTATTTTAGTTTTGTTTTTGTTTACTCCGACCGTAGTTTATTAGATTTATTTATTTATTTATTGTTCAGATTATTTATTCACCGTCCATATGTATCTCATAGTTTCTTTATTTATTTTGAAATTTACACGGAAACAGGTGTTAGGGACTTTACATCTGTAAGGCTGAGCATGCAGCCAATTTCGTCGAAGTGAACGGTTAAAGTAGAGTATACAGGGTGCGGCGGAAAATAATGCGAAAATTTGTTCTATTTCTTTCAAATCCCATTTTCAACTAATTCAAGCAATAATATCAATATTTTCAAGTGCAGTAATCTTTATAAAGTCCTTTAAACAAATTTATTCAATGTGTCCTCCATTTTTATTAATAACATCCTCGAGCCGACGCCGGAATCCAGAGCATGCCTTTCGGGCGTAGTCCTCCGACATTGATTGCCATGTGCGTGTTGTGGTTGACTTCCGGGTTTTCACACTTGGGTGTGATGTTTTGCAGGCTCGTGCTCCAACATATGCCCAAATCGAATAATCCAACGGATTAAGATCTGGACTGCTAGGGGGCCACAAATCCTTCGGCCAAAACTTCATGTTATCGTTCAACCATTGTTGGGTTCGATTGGACGTGTGACACCGCGCTCCATCCTGCTGTAGGACAACGTTTTGGTCGTCGGAGAAGTTGGCCTTCACCCAGGGAAGCTCTTGGTCCTTTAAAATACCGATATACACTTCGGTATTGATTTAAACTCCAGCATCAATGAAAACAGGCGGCATTTTCAAACCGTTGGACGCCACCAAGTCAAACATCATGACACCAGCCGGATGTTTGGTTTGAAATTTGAATTTCACTTTTTCCGGAACGTTCTCCATTTTCTACGGTGAAATGAACCGGTCCGTGCGGCTGTTGGCCACGGCATCGATGCTGAAAAGCTTTTCGTCGGAGAACAGGATTATCATTTTTTCCTTCTTCAACAAGGAAAGCAATCTCTTGGAACAAGTCACTCGTAGTTCCTTGACCAGGTCAGTAATCAAGTGGCGTTTCACTCTGGCTCTGGAAGATGCATGCAGGTCTTCTTTGATGATTCTCCGCATGAATTTCTCCGAAATATTGGCTTCCTTTGCAAGTTTTCTTATGGAACGCACCAGGTTGCGAGCAATTTTTGCACGGACCGATTTGATCACGTCCGGCGTGCGTGCAAAGCGCGGACGTCTGCTTCCCGGCTTCCGCTGCTTAGGACCATTCTGCAGGGACTTTTTTATGCGGTAAATTGACGAATTTGCAATAAAACAAATAGAATGTTTGGATGCAGCACTTGAAAGTAAACATAAACAAATACACTTTCTACAGAAATTAGTCATTAGCTACACGAATTAACCCAATACTCAAGTTTGAACTTTTTCGCATTATTTTCTGCTGCACCCTGTAGGACTTCAACCATGATTGTTTTAGTGTATGTCTTCGTCTGTCACCTGTCATCTTTCGTCGATCACCGTGCCTCCACATCATCGTCATTGTCGTCATCTTCGTCGCCTACAGTCATGGAAAATATGCAAAGTCATGGCACGGGAGCTATAAAAAAGCTCCACTGAATAGAACCACTCTCTTGTATAATTTTAATCGCCCGGAGGAGTGATGATAGTGTGTCTAACCGCGGAATATTAAAATAAAGAAACTAACCGCGTTGTTCCAAGAAAACTAGTTAAAACTTACAAACTACCTAAACAAAATAAAAAACAAGTTATTTAAGTCACATCTTACAAGTTAAATACGTTAAAATTGCTATTACGGGTCATCGTGAGGAAACCCACCAACGACTAGAAAAGAACAGTGCACCATTCCAATAAACGTAAATTCTAGTAGCGCTAATCTTACGTTAACAAAACGTTTAGCAATTGATGTAAATCAAACGAGCCGGTGGTTTGGACAAAAAATAACTGCAGTTTGAGTGGTGGAGTGAGAAACAATGGGACTACTCCGTGTGGTGCATGCTCGTTTGATTAAAACACTCAAAAGTTGCGCGCGCGTTTTGGTACCACTCTCCGAGCACGGAACTGTGGCCTTCGCAATTATGGCCCATTGACACACGGACAATCTTTTCGTTCCCTTGCCAGGTGTGGGAACAGTGATGACTATTGGAAGAACTAAGAAGGAATAAAGAAGAAGAAGAAAAATAAGAAGAAAGAACTGGAGAAGACCGGGAAAGGATGCTGTTTCTACGATGGAATTCCTGCATGTCGACCACCTCAACTAACGGCCGCAACGGTGAGCTCACGATGATGAAAAATAGATAGAGCTTACAGTAATATAAAATTAAAATCCTATAATTAAATTTAAGGTATACGTGTGATGCTTATCTATATGTAATACATTTTTTATGGCCCTAAACCCTAACTACTGCATTACAGTATGTCCCATAAAAAAAATGCGAAAATCCGTTCCTCAGTTTCAAATAAGTTTTTTTTTATAGAAAATGATAAAAGAAATCATAATTTTATTTAGGGAATCGTTTATTAAGCTTTTCATGATCACATTACTCAATATGTCCACAATTTTTCTCGATCACCTTCTCCATCGACAGCATACCTTCTCAATGTATGAGTCAGTCATCGAGTTCCATGCCTTGGTAATGGACGCTTCCAGGGTGCCAATGCCCATTTTGAGTAATCCAAAGGATTCAAGTCCGGGCTGCTAGGAGGCCATTGTCCTTTGGCCAAAATTCCATGTTTTCCTTCAGCCATACTTGAGTCCTTTTTGAGGTATGACACGGTGCTCCGTCCTGTTGGAAAATGACGTGTTGGTGTGCTCGAAAGTTGGTTTTCATCCAAGGCAGAACGGTAGTTTTTGAAATACCGGCTCCCTTAGCCAATTTCCGGATCGATCTGATAGGATTTCGCCTCACACTGAACTGATGACCTTCGGTGTGCGAGCGAACCGTGGACGGCCACTTACCGGCTTCCGTGGACGTGGTTTATCAAGTTGTGAACGTTGGATACGGTAAACGGTAGCCAGGTGGCATTCCACAATCGTTGCAATTTGTTTTACGGGCTTTTGGGCGATTCGCTTTTTTTATGGGACGCACTGTATAATCTCTTCAGAGTAAAGAAGTTCTTGTTTCCGCCATTTTGTGTTGTCTTGTCCGCCTTGCCACCAAATATAAAATATGAACAGGTAAGATTATCCGGGAGAACCGTCATTTAAACGACCCTGAAAAGTGTGTTGCATACTGATCATATGGATTTCCTACGACAGGGGTTTCCACCACGCTTGTGCCTCGAAGCACCCGTGAAAAGTATAATAACAGTGTGTGTGTGTGTGTGGTTTAACGTTGCTTTTACATAGTTGGTGTTAGTGATTTCGTTCAAAACAATACTTGAATATTTGCTGTGCATAATTTGACGACAGTTTATTGAGTGCATGTTTCCTTAACTCATTTAAAAAAAATGGTCAGGAACTGTGCAACTCAGGGTCCCAAAAAGATGGTGCGTGATAGGAACCGTTTCTGCTGTAATCTTTTTTCGAAAAGTAATCACAAAAACTGGAGAAAAGCTACGAAACTTACGAAAGTGACACAAAATCTCGTTGATTAAAGCTATGTCCATTTAGAATCCAGAATAATAAAATCATCTGTATCTCGGTATCTGTATTCTCTTCGTTTCTAATGAAAATTCGCACTGTCTTATTTATTCCTCCCATCAAACGCTGCACACCTCCGGAGTCAACTTCCTTGGCACATTTGTTCCACATTTTGGTCATCTGAGTCGCGTCCCGAGCCGTTTCTCCACTTTTCTTTAGCTTCCGCTTCAGTACTGCCCAAAATTTCTCGATGGGCTGGAACTGCGGGCAGTTGGGTGGATTTATGTTTTTATCGATGAAATCTACGTTATTATCCCGGTACCACTGGATGACTTCCCGGCTGTAGTGGCAACTCGCCAAATCTGGCCAAAACTTCACGGGACCTTTATGGACTTTAATGAAAGGTAGTACGCGGTTTTTGAGGCATTCTTTCTTGCACAGCTTCGAGTCCATCGTCTTATTCGTCACAAACACTTTGTCTTTGCTCCGCAGCTGCATATCCCTTGACAAATCATTAGTTTTTTGGAAAATTTGTCCATAAAAGCCAACTTAAACTTCGCAGGAACATCTCCTCGTGCCGTCGCCATGTAGAATTTTTGGTCAGGAAGCTGTCCGAAATCCATTTTGACGTAGGTTTCATCGTCGATGAGCAGGCATCCTTGGTACTTCGTCAAAACCTGCTGGTACAATTTCCGAGCTCAAGTTTTGGTGACGAAACCTTGCTTCAACGTTCTGTTTGGTTGCTTGCTGGCTCGATAAGAACGATATCCTGCTCGCAAACGAATTCTTCGAATGGTACTGCGAGCAGCAGCGTATTTTTGTGCGATTTCATTATCTGATAGTCCAGGGTTTGCTCTGACGGTTCTCAACACCTTCTGGCCCAGCTTGCGATCATATGTTCCACTACGACGCTTACCTTGAGGCGATCCACGCTTTTTCGCTCCCTGAAACGTTTGAGCACATCATACAGGTTGATTTGGCGATTTTCAACGTTTTGCGATTTTTATTGCGGACCACGTTGGATTATCAACGTGGGTGTGCAGAATCTTTTCTCTCCTCTCGGCTTCCATCTAGAATAACTTTTGACTCACTGCACGAAACAACGAAACACCGTGAAATTTATACCACAGAAAGTGGGCGCATAGATTAACAAACCGGTGTAAAAAAAATCCTTGCAGCGGTCACTTTCCGTCCCGCTGCAACACAATAAGTGATTCCGGATTCTAACTGGACAGAACTTTATTTTGAATCAATTGTATCCGCTACCGTTCTCAGTCTTGTAGATGGGATATGTGCATCCTGCCGTTTTAAAGTGACCCGGACCAGCAGAATGGCTCTTCTGAGGTTATGGTGGTTTCTGAACAGGAAGGTGAGATAAACTTGGGAGAATCACCATCGCTTGAAAGCATTTCTGAGGAAAGAAACTTTGAAAGCATGAAGGATATTCTATCGCGACTTGGAATCTAAAACATCTGTGTTGGAGAGCTTCGACGAGAGGGTTTCCGATGTCAATTATTCAAACAAGCTGTGAATGCACTGAAAAAAATATTGGAGGTGAATTGTTTAGACGCTGAAGTACCAGTTGTCAAAGATATAATTGATAACTAAAGGGTGTATTCGATAAAAATGGCACACAGAAAATCTTCTGTAACTTTTGAATCGTATTAGTAAAAAACCTAGAAATTTGAGTGGATCTTATCCATAGTGTATTTTTTACATCTACCAAGTTTCATAGTTATACATTCAGTAGTTCCAGTCATGTCGTCGAAACAAGAAATTGTCCGTGAGAAAATTTTGTGCACTCACAATCAAAATCCAGGGGCGTCCCACCGGTGGATTGCTAAAAGGCTTGGAATTGCAAATACAACTGTGTCTCGTGTAATAAGAACCTTCCAGGAGCGTCTGAGTGTCCAAAGGAAGGAAGGGAGTGGTCGTAAAAGTGGTCCAATGGACAGTAAAATGGCCAGGAAAGTCGTACAACAATTCAAGAACCGTCCAAACATGTCAATTCGAGATGTCGCTAAAAAGTCTAAGGTGTCAGTCGGTTTTGTGCAGAAAACCATGAAGCGTGCTGGGTTATATGTTTACAAAGTGCAAAAAGCCCCAAACCGGAATGAAAAACAAAACATCACTGCGAAAACCCGCGCCCGGAAACTTTACACGAAGCTGCTCACCAAATCCGGTTGCATCGTGATGGATGACGAAACATACGTCAAGGCCGACTTCCGTCAACTTCCTGGGCAAGAATATTTCGTTGCCAAGTCGAAGTTCAATGTTCCGGAGGATGTTCCAAAGAAGAAACTATCGAAATTTGCAAAGAAGTTTCTAATCTGGCAGGCGATTTGCGGATGTGGTGAAATAAGTGCTCCCTTCCTTTCCGGAACAATAAACGGTGCGATTTACACGGAAGAGTGCCTTAAGAAGCGTCTCTTGCCATTCATTAAGAAGCACAAAGGATCAACGCTGTTTTTCCCTGATCTAGCATCCTGCCACTACGCTCGAAACGTATTGGAGTGGTACCGAGCCAACTATGAAAACGGAACTTCGCAAACATCCCAAAACTATAAAAACAGAGCTAGAATTGAAGAAAATTTGGGTAAAAACAACAAAAACACTGGGAAAATCGGTTGTACAAAATTTGATGGGTGGAGTGAAAAGGAAGGTGCGGGCATTCGGGATGGGAGACGAAATTGAATAAAACAAATGTTGTAAATCAAAACTCATTAGCAGTTCTTCATTCCCTGAAAATTTCAAGAAAATCCGATAATCAGTTTAATTTTGATAAGTATATATGTGTGCCATTTTTATCGAATACACCCTTTAAAATGCTTCATCAAAACCAGTACAGTTCCAGATTTTAACTTTGCTTGAACCCTCGTGGAGTAGGCAGAAAATTATCAATGAAACATAATGTAGCACGACATTACTTTTCTTAACTATAACAATAAATTTATATAAAATGTAGGTTAATGGTTTGCTGAAAAACCCTGCCTGATGCAAGCAGTGTGGCATCGGAATCCGAAAAACAAGCGCACGCAGAAGCAAAACAATATTTTATCGATTACAGTACAACGGTCCCCGGTATTCACGACAAAATCAGTGTGAGAACTAATGATGGACGAGAAACTAGACAAAAACGTTTGATTTTAGGATCATTAAACGAACTATTTGCTAACTTCAAAGATCTGTATCCGGATTCGAAAATCGGATTTCCAACGTTTGCCAAACTTCGACCACCAGAATGCATGTATACTGGAAGTTCCGGTACTCACACAGTGTTTGTATGAGACATGAAAATATTGAGTTATGCTTACGTTCTGTGAAAGGTTTACCGATGATGAAAGACAGTTCTTTGACTCAGTTGATTCACAATTATCTGATATGTAACAGCCCTTCTCCTTCTGCCACTTTTTGGTATGTGATGATTGCCTTGGACTTGTGCGACTTCTGTGATAAATTGCTGGATGAAATAAAAAGTTTTCCCCTTGAAACTATTAAGTTCAAAAATTGGATTCAAATTGAAAATCACTATCAACTAGTTCGCCTGAGGAGTTTGTAGACAAATTCGGCAGTTTACTCAACGGACCACATTAAGGATAAAATAATTATGTTGGGAGATTGGAACGCTCAGATTGGAAGAGAATCGGTCGAGGTAGAGGATAACAAGTTTGTCGGGAAGAAGCTTGGTTTTGGTTGTTGTAAGGGGAAGGGGGAAAGATTTAATTTTTTTTTGGTTAGGCAATTAAATAAATTTTCTTTGAAAAAAGAATAAAAAAAAAAGAGAAGAGGGGGAGAAGAGATCACAATAATTTGGGGGCGCAGAAGCTAAAAAATAGGTGGTAAATAAAAAAAAATATTAAGAAAAAATAGAAAAAACAGAAGTAGGTGAGGAAAGGAGTTGTTTTTATTTATTGGAGGGGGGGGGAAGGAAGAGAAAGAAAAAGGCGGCGGCGGTGGAAACGTCTAAAGTTCCACTTACTCCTAAGAGAAAAAAATGCGTTGAATAGATTAAATAAATCTTTAATGTTATATAACAAGAGACCCTATATGATAACACATAAAGATAAAGTAAGTCAGAGGAAGGAAGAATATCAACAAGCAGTTAAACAGCATGAGGAAAAAGTAATTAAGGAGTTCTATAAAAATCTGGATGATTTTGATATTGCTGTAAGAATTAAAAAATCCTATGCCTTCTTAAAGACCTACCTAAAGAAGAAGGCATTTAGGAAAGTTCATATACCTGCTAAGCTCTGGAATGACGTATTAAAGCTTAGTACTGGTCCGGAGATCACTTTTGTGGATGAGCAAGATATGTGTCCTGTGACGCCACCCCCGACAGCCGAAGAGATGGGAAGAATAGTACAGTTTTCTTGCAACGGAAAATCCCCAGGAGCCGATGGGGTTCGGATGGAATTCCTAAAGTATGCGGATGAAAATACAGCACAGCATTTACTGCAAATCTGGCGGAGAATTTGGATAGAGAATATTATGCCAAGGGATATGTCAGCATCTATCCAGGTACCAATTCCAAAAGTTCGAAACCCGAAGACAGTAGATGACTTCAGAAGAATAAGTTTGTGCAACGTCGTCTACAAACCTTATGCAAAATGGTTACGTAACAGATTGAGAGGTTTCACAGGTGATCCGGGGTGGCATCAGGCAGCCTTCACGGAAGGTCGCTCAACAGACGATCACATATTTGTAACACGTAGGTTAATGGAAGAACATTGGAACGCAGGAGAAACCCTTTTTGTAGCATCTTTAGATATTAAGAAGGCTTTTGATAATATTAGGTTGGAGAAATTGAAGGAAATTTTATTGGAACTGGAGGTGCCAACTCATATAATCGATAGGGTTTTATTGTGTGTAAAAGAAGATAGAGCAAAGGTTAAATGGCAAAATCAATTTTCAGATGAGATAAAAAGGGGAAAAGGAATCAAGCAGGGCTGCCCTTTGTCGCCTTTTATTTTTAATTTAGTAATACAAAATGTTCTTCAAAAGGTGGGCAGTAAAATAGCACGATTACGATTAATTGGAATGGGTTCGCTTGCACTGCCAATTATCCTGGCATTTGCGGACGATCTTCTTATTATAGTAGAAGATCAAGATGACTTAGAGAAGATCATTGCAGCCTTAGAGGAGTGTTTGGCAGAGGTAGGACTAGAAATTAATACAAATAAAAGTCAAATATTAATAAGAGTACCTAATGCAACGAAAATTATTCCAGATAAGATAAAATTAAACGGAAAGGAGTTTGTTACCTGTAAGTCATTGAAATACCTTGGAGTAAATCTGACTAATACACTTAATCGATCAGCTACTACTAGGAAGAGATGTGTTGATGCTATGAAATCAGCCAAAACCGTAGTTCAGTTTTGCAAAAATTTCAGACCATCGTGGGAAATAGGTAGACTTATATATAACACTGTTATTTCTCCTGCCATTCAGTATGGAACTAAAGTAGCAACTCTTACGAAACGGAGTAGATTACAATTAGCAAAATATGAGAAACTTATAGTGAAAGATATTTGGAATAGCTGTAGAAAAGAAAACAGGAAGTTGAATGTAAGGAAGGAATTGAGGGGGAAAACAATAAATCGAAGAGTTAGAGTAGGAAGAATTTCGTATTATGGTCATATCATCAGGAGAGAATCATCGCATCCACTTAAGTTAGCGTATAAGTTTAAATTTGATTGGAAAAAGGAAGGTAGACCTAGTTTCACCTGGAAAGATTCCTTAAAACAGGACCTTGCAAGATACGAAGGTATGAGTAAAAACGATTGGCAGAGATTAGGTAAAGATAAAGATAGATTGAAGAAAAAAGCTGTTGAAATTTTTAACGATAGTTGCAGTGAAATTTCAGATGGTGAAGAAGTTGAGTAAGTTAAGATGGTTTTTTAGCCAGCTTATCGTATAATACAAAAAAAAAAAGGAAAAAGAAAGTGCAAGCATGAAGTACGGCGGTAGGTTCTCTTCGAAACAAGGCATAAATATGTTGTTTTGCTTTTAAACTTTTAAACCACTTTGGTAAATTTCATTGTCATTAAGAAATTTTGATAGTAGCAAAATCATATTTATGTCTTGAAACAAATAAACAAACGTATGTATGTCTTGAATATAAAGTGATAGTAGCAAAAGCGTCAAAATTAACTATTTGAATTTTTTCAAAATCTGTTCTATTTAACAGTATACATTAAAAGCTCTTTATTCAATACCTTAGCTTAACTCAATGGTTGTAGTATTATTTAATATTTGCCTGCTTTTCATTTAATGTGTAAGGACGTGAGGGAGGTTGGGAGGATTGTTACTATCACTTTAAATTTCAATTTACGAGGATTTAGTAATGCAACAAGAGGTAGGTCGGGTTTTCGGTAAGTGAACGGTTGGAAGCGCATTGACTTATTGTAGCTGCTTTTTACATAGCCAAGTAATTTAATTTTTATAGTGTAAAATTCCATGTAAATTATTCAAGTTGAAATTTGTATACATAGAAATTGGGTCTTTCATAATGTCTTTCTATATGAGAAGAGTGAGAGCTTGTAAAAACCAGCACAGTATATGCAGTTAACTTCTTGATCCATTCATATTGGATCAGTCTATAAAAGCAAATTAGTCCTATACGAATAACATACAGCGGAAGATGCGTTGGAAAGTAGTATCCCTTGATTTTATCATGCAACATAGAGACTGATATGCTTTTATGGTAAGTTATTTGAAATGTAATTTTTTGGTGAGATCCTTCCTCATTTTATTGCCCACAACTATATCATTAGGAACAGTAGAAATTTGCAATATCCCAGTACATTTACTAGTGCAAATAAAAACAAATAAAATGTGTTAATTGAATCTAAAGTTCAGTGGAATTTTCTTTTTGTCTTGACATTTTTTATTTTTATTTTATAAGTCATTTATGCTAAAAATTTCCACTGTTCCTTTAACAACTATATAACGGGGATTGCCCAAGGGGGGTAGCCTAAGGCAGTCGAAGGATTTGTTGACTGGACAAGGGTTCGTGGAGTCGCCAGTCCCTTGTCATGCGAAGACACGCGGCCTTCTGGCCGTAGTCTTCCGAAGGTCCTCACTGAGATCGGCTGACCCTGCTACAAGAAGCCATCACGTAGGCTATTCTCTCAGAACAACCTGCGGAGAATAGTCCTGCAGCCATAGGTAATCCTTGCACTGATGGTGGGTTCTTATCACACATCACATCACATCACAAAAAATAATTTGGTTGGTATTTGGAATCAAATTCCTCAGGAAATCGCGCGTGCCAAATGCAAAGGATTTACAAAGCGATTGCGCAAAATTAGGAATTTAATATGAATTATATTGGTTTGTATCTATAACATGCACTTATAAATGAAAACTAAATCATATGATTTGATTGATTTGTACTGCTGTAATCCCATTTTTTTTAAGTGGCACCTTTCTGAAGCACTATGTACATCCACGCAACAGTCTTAGGAATTCAAATTTTTTGGAATTTAAATAAATTCAGAAAAAAAATTTGAACCCAGAAAAAAACCTAAGGTTTACTGGATATGAACCAACCACCTCCATCGCCATCTTGCTGGTAGCGTTTACCAAATGATCTAAGGGATGCCTTTACTACCGACTTGAACATTAAATCAAAATCGAAGCTTCATTAAGTCCACCAGCTATAATGGCAGGTTTTCCCTTGCCAAGAAAAAACCTCATTCCGGGAGCGCATCTCACAATCATCCATATATCTACACACCAAATCTTCATAGTTGATAGCAATCGGACGCCCTTCGTCGACTTTAAAGCACTAAATCACTCCCCTGGGATGAGATTCATCGTAACATTACACGATGGTAGAAGGAACTCAGGGCAACCCAAACCATCCCCCGCTTCATCCTTTTTAAACTGACCATCAATTCTTCCAGCGAGAAGCGCGTGAATTTAAACTGCCGAATTCAAGTCATTAGTTAAGCATCCATTCAAACTTATGACAGCGCAACGACTATATTTTACCGATATTTCGATAATTAAATTGATATACGACACTAATTAAGAAGGAGAGTAAATTTATAAAGGCCATTTCACATCTGCCCTTTGTGCCTATCAGCTTGCTTGGGTACGATACGGCAGAAGACTATTTTGACTGGCACAGGATAACCACACTATACTGTTACCAGCACTTACCATGCCAGAGGAGGTGGAGCAGTTCAAATTGCAGTTGATGGTGATTTCATAGATATTTAAATCGATATTAATTTGATAGATGAGAATGGGTACGAAACGTCTTTCTTAGCTTCACATAGCTAAACTCGTTACAACGAATATACGGACTGGACCAAATCAAATGCCTTCAAGGAATGCGTCAAATTCGGGGATCGTACGAATGGTGTCATTTTCATTGTTTCCCTGCTTTCCCGATGCTGCTGCTAGATGGAAGTGCACAAGCGGTAATTTCAATAAAATTAAATTAATTACAAGCAATTGCATTTTCATGAATTTATAAAACAAACAACCTCAGGACCAACGTACGATGACCATGACAAGGTCCCACTACGTAGTCTCGTGTGCAACGTCTCTGATTGGCTCTACCAATCAGCAAACGATTAGGACAAATGTTCCCTGAAGAAAAATATAACACATTCTAAACCCAGAGCTATCGTATCTGTCTATCGTGTGCTGCTTCAACAGCCGAAACGAGTTAGTAACCGAGAAAATGAACCATCGGGGGTTCCGCAATCTACTTGGACCAGAAAGCTGAATGATGTTCTTCTGCAACATGCCTACCGTAGACATCACCTCTAGGTTCGGCAATTGCAAGTTTGTGTGTACGCAAATAATAACGCTTTGAAAAAGTACGACATGCTCCTCTTGCATCAGCACATATCCCAACCGAGAGCAGCAGCAAACATAATAAACTTTTCTCCCACAGCAATGATTTCCGAGCGTATGGAACAAAAGTGCCTACATCCCAGAACGGGGTATGGTAAAGCTTAGCCTGGAGATTGAAGTCGTTGGATCCTCCGCAAATCTGCATTGAGTGGAGTGTGATGAGAATGATACAGATCACCAGTCCTGCTTGCCTGTCGTCCAGAAGCGGTTGGCAGTAGTAGATATGTACGTCCGGGGGAGATTTATCCGATACGCAATACGCATAAGAGTGTTCCAATGAGGTTTCCATGTCGGAAGTGTTTTGAGGTTTTGTGATGGAAGTAATAGAACAGGCACTGTGGGAGGTATGTAACGCAGCAGCAGGTCAAAATTAATTTTTGTTTGTTGTTTACTGATTGTTTGGTGAAAGGTTTTTCAAATTTTAGGTGGTGTTCTGGTCATCATGGAAAATATTTTTTTCACATATTTGAAAACATGGATTTCTCGCTGTAACGATACATTAATATAAAACTGCATTTAATGTTTTGAAATAAATTACAAGCAACTACTCTTACGTTTTTTTTCTTTTTTCATTTTTACTATCCGAACTCATAACGTGTCCAGAAAGTAAATGTTGAGGTTTAGTTTTAGTTTAAATTCTTCGATTTTTGCCTTTAAGTTTTATCAATGTTGGTAAGTGACTTGTACATCGCCAAATTTGCTTTCATTGTTTTAAAGTGAACCATGTGAATACCATTCCAAGGATTGTGGAATGGAATTGAACTTCATTTGCGGTCAAACTAATTTTAATAATGGCATTCTATCTGAGAAAGCTAAACGGGCGATTGTACTAATTTGATTTTTTGCTGTTGGATCATTTCAAGCAATTATTAAGGGTGAACCTTTTTCCGTTTTGTTAGTCTGTTGATCATTTTATTATTTTTTTGTGCTGTAATTATAGATAAGCAAAGGTCGATTTAACTCTGATTCTGGCGAGTTTTGCAGGTTGCAGACAATGATGCAGGGTAACAACAAAGTATAGCATAGCATAGACATTTGCACACATTGTAAGTTTTTTTCCTAGCCTTACTTCTTCGGGTTTGAGTGATCGTCTGTAAGTCGCAGACAAAATAGGCCTATATGTCATAACATAAGCTTTTTGTAGTGGAATTAAAAGGAATTTGCTCGTTTTTACTATTTATAGTTTAAAAAAGTATTTCAGTTTTTTATTTTACATTTTCTTAAAAAGTGATCAATAGAATTGTAGATTAAAATTTTTCTAGTTTTCGTAATGCAATCGTTCAACCAATATGCTAGTAAGTTTTTTTTTTAAAAAGTGTTTTTTTTAAAAAAAAACGAAAGGGATCTGTCTGTCTGTCTGTCTGTCTGTCTGTCTGTCTGTCTGTCTGTCTGTCTGTCTGTCTGTCTGTCTGTCTGTCTGTCTGTCTGTCTGTCTGTCTGTCTGTCTGTCTGTCTGTCTGTCTGTCTGTCTGTCTGTCTGTCTGTCTGTCTGTCTGTCTGTCTGTCTGTCTGTCTGTCTGTCTGCCTGTCTGTCTGTCTGTCTGTCTGTCTGTCTGTCTGTCTGTCTGTCTGTCTGTCTGTCTGTCTGTCTGTCTGTCTGTCTGTCTGTCTGTCTGTCTGTCTGTCTGTCTGTCTGTCTGTCTGTCTGTCTGTCTGTCTGTCTGTCTGTCTGTCTGTCTGTCTGTCTGTCTGTCTGTCTGTCTGTCTGTCTGTCTGTCTGTCTGTCTGTCTGTCTGTCTGTCTGTCTGTCTGTCTGTCTGTCTGTCTGTCTGTCTGTCTGTCTGTCTGTCTGTCTGTCTGTCTGTCTGTCTGTCTGTCTGTCTGTCTGTCTGTCTGTCTGTCTGTCTGTCTGTCTGTCTGTCTGTCTGTCTGTCTGTCTGTCTGTCTGTCTGTCTGTCTGTCTGTCTGTCTGTCTGTCTGTCTGTCTGTCTGTCTGTCTGTCTGTCTGTCTGTCTGTCTGTCTGTCTGTCTGTCTGTCTGTCTGTCTGTCTGTCTGTCTGTCTGTCTGTCTGTCTGTCTGTCTGTCTGTCTGTCTGTCTGTTGTGAATCAACCGTTTTTTGCATGTAAACCCATACTTTCTTCAGTTCCTCGACTGTCTTCACTACCTTAGGTCGTTTAAGAAGGTGCTGCTTCATAATCGCCCAGTACTTCTCGATGGGGCGGAGCTCCGGAGTGTTGGGAGGGTTGAACATTTTCGGCACGAAATTGACCTTATTGTCCGCATACCACTTCAGCACGTCCTTGGAGTAGTGGCATGAGGCCAAATCCGGCCAGAAGATTGTTGGGACGTTGTGGGCCTTCAGGAGAGGAAGCAGCCGCTTCTGGAGGCACTCTTTTATGTACACCTGTCCGTTCATCGTGTCCTGGGTCACGAAAGGTGCACTCCGCTTCCCGCACGTGCAGATGGCTTGCCAAACCAGGAATTTCTTCGCAAATTTGGACATCTTCTGAGTGCGGACATGCTCCGGAACGCTGAACTTATCCTTGGCCGTGAAAAACAGGTTGCCGGGGATCTGTTTGAAGTCGGCCTTCACATATGTTTCGTCGTCCATGATGCAGCATTCAACTTTCGTCAGCATGTTGAGGTACAACTTCCTGGCACGGGTTTTGGCGGACTTGTTCTGCTTCTCGTCGCGATTAGGGGCCTTTTGTACCTTGAACGTTCGAAGCCCAGCCTTAGTTTTGGCCTTCTGGACAAAACTTCGGCTTAGGTGCAGCTTCTTAGCCACATCCCGAACGGAGGCGTTCGGATTTCGGTTGAAGGCCCCAACTACGCGGTTGTGATTTTTGGTGTTGTACGGAATACTTTTTCCTTCACTTCTGGGCTTCCGATCGGTGGTCAACCGTTCCTCGAACCGCTTAATCACTCGCGACACCGTGGAATTCGCGATTCCCAACGTTTTAGCGATGGAACGATGCGAGAGATCCTTGTTCTCGTGATGAATGCGCAAGATTTTATCACGCACGAGCTGTTCTTTCGACTCCATTTCCGCGAGTTTTGATCACAGGACTTTAAAACTTGCAGGATGTAAATAATGCACTATGAACTAAATCCACCCAAATTTTCATTAAATTCTACCCAACGGTTAAAAAGTTAGAGCAATTTCATAGTGTGGCAATTTCATCGTGGACACCCTTT